>PVJL010000293.1:75638-347153 GCA_004026885.1 Lyroderma lyra
AATCAATAGTTTAATGTTTATTTGGGGACGAGTGGGTTAGGGAGGGGAGAAAGGGGAGGGGGTGGGAGAGGAGGGGGGGAAGCTAAATATAAGGTGATGGAAAGAGAAGTCACATTAGGTGGTGAACTTATTATACAACAAGCTGACAATGCACTGTAGAATTGTATGCCTGAAACCTATGTAATCCTTGCTAACAGATATCACCCCAATAAGTCTAACAATAAAAATGAAAAAAAAAGTGTCAGTAATGTGATACATGTTAAAGATGATCAAATGAAGGATTTAATTTAAGCTTTTTAAAAATGTGTTTAGTTTTTGTATCTCTGTGTTCTATGATTTGGTCTCTGTCAGTTTGCCAAAAAGAAAAGAGAGTTAGTCCTGACTATGCTGCCTAGAAAACTAAGTGTAAGATCTGTTGTTGATGTACCCTTAACCACTGTACTCTACAGTTTCAACAAATCTGAAACATAAGAAATATTGTTATCATTTTACAACTGAAGAAAATGAAAATCAGGAAGTAATCTTGTCCAGTCATAAGTCTAGTAATAGAAACCCATACTTTAAGTTCAAGTTTGACCTGTTATTGGGGTGGATGCTTAACCAGAACATTCTACTTCTTTCAGAACTTAAATATTATATATATATTTAATAGTGGGGGACCAGTGACTGGTGAAATTACTGTAATCACACACATAGTTTTATTTTTGAGGGGGTTTGTTTTATTGTTCTTTATTTCTTCTGTGTTCGTGATTCAATTATCCAAAAGGGTAAATGAACTTCTTTGGCTTTAGTAATCCAGGAGGAAAAACACAATAATGTAACATATTACAAAACTAAAATTTTAGACAATTTATCAACTTATCAATGCCAAAATCTATTCATCAAAAGACAACATTAAGAAAATGAAGGCAAGCCACAAAATGGCTGAAATTATTTTGTGTTCATATTTGTGACAAACAATTCATATCCAAAATAGATGAAAATCTTGCACAAGTTAACAATGAAACAGCAAACTGATATTTTTAACAGGGAAAACAACCATGATGGAGTAAATAGAATCGAATTTAACCTCAAGCCAAAATTAACTAGAACATTCTATATGAAAGAGCTGTTTTCAGCTATTGGAGACAAAGTAGCACAAAATAAAAACAAAATGAACACTATAGTCATCTTGGTCATCATTTCTGTCTGGGAGAAATGAATCTCTGGACTTCAGGTGCAGGAGGGGGAACCTAAGAGAAAACAGTGGACACCCTGATGGAAGCACATGGAGACTGGACTCCAGGGGCTCAGATGGCTGTACTCTGCAAGAGTGGAGTTCATCCATATGAAGAAGATCCCAAATGCTGGAATAATATTCTATATAATTTTAGGCAACAAATTTAGATTAAATCATTTTTTACTATCAAAGTGTTTCGAGGAAATAACAGTGAATGGGTCAATTTAATAAATCAAAGCTGGCAATCTAGAATGTCACAATATATAATTCAGATCAAGTCTCTCATTGAAGACAGCTAAACATGCGTAAAAATATTTAAGAAAAAGTTCTTATAAAATATTTGAAAACTAGAAAGAAAGATAAGGCTCACTAAGTCAATCTGAAATAAAAATAAAATGTCAATTTTGGAGAAGGTCCAGGGAGTACAAGCATTACTTTTGATAGGCTTGTCGGATGAGAGAGAAAAAAATTGGGGTTCAGGGTGCGTTAAGAGTGAAGGATACAGGGATTTAAGCTCAGAGGAAGATGCTTAAGAAGTAAACCAATGCTCATGCGAACTGCTGTCCAGATTCAAGCCATCTCAGTGGTCCCACACAAAATCCTCAACTCTGAAATTGGATTAAAATGATTTTAGAGTATAAGTACCCAATGCATCTGGCAGAAGCAAACATCTTGAACAAAATATCATTATCCTTGGTTTTAAATTATTTCTATAAATAACTTTTAAATCCAAAGTCCATCATATAATTAAAAATAATCATAAATATAACCACAAGGAGATAACACAGTAAGGAATTAAAGACATACAGACACAACAAACTATTCGAAAGGATGCACAAAACCTCAAAGAGTGAAATTATCAGTGACAGATGGGAGAAACTATGTTTAACACATTCAAAGAGATAAAGTCAAACTCAAAAATTTGGGTTGAAAACTAGAAAGAAGTGACTCGGCAGATAAGAAAATAACAAAATACATATAAAATTCTAGAACTAGAAAACATGATAATCATATTGTCTTTTCAAAAGATGTCTTTGACAGCAAACAAGACACTGTTAAATAGAGAATTAGTAAATTGAGTCAAAATTTTCATAAAGACACATGAAACAAAAGAATTAAAATAGATAAGAGATGGTATAGAATATAGAGGATATTGTAGGAAGGTATTTCGTGGATTCTATTATTTTTGATAGTTAATTTACAAGTAACCTTTAGATTGGATTGTATTTTGTTGATGCAAATTTGGTTGTGTGATGGGCTTTGGACAATAGAATGTAATCAGGATTAGCATGTCTCATTTCTGCACCGAAGTTTTAAGAGACAGGACGTGGTTTTGTAATCTCTCCTTTTTCCTTTGATGAAAGAAAAGCATTCTCCAGAGATAGGAGCTACTCCATTAGTCTGGGTACCAGAACGAAGGAAATTCATGCAGCAGTGTCATAGCAGGACAATGGCTGATATTAGCAGGATTCTTTTTTAACTGAGATTTGAGGTCATTTGTAACCACTCTATAGCCTAACAAAAGCCGACATTAACAAAGTCTGCAAGGTTGAAGTGGCTGAATAGCAAGAAAGACAATCTAGCAAAACTAATATTTTAAGATACAAAGACTCAGAACTTTCTAGAATTCATGGAAGATATCAATATATTAATTCCATTGTAATAAAGACAAATAGTACACATTAAAAGAAGACCAGACCGAGGCACAGCATAGTAAATCTGATTTTCAAAAAAAGAACAAAAAATGGACTAAAACTGAAAGCTAACTTATGAACAGAAACAATGGAAGAAAATAAAAATGAAATGCTATCTTAGAAATGTTCAATAACCTGTCTCAATGTAGAATTCATACCCATTAAAATTATTCAAGACTAAAGTAAAAACCAGCAGTCCCCTACAAAAGGGAATTCTAAAAATTATTCTCCAGGCATAGGAAAATAGTGCCATGTGGAAGATAAGAGATACAGGGAGAGATGAAGAACAGTGACAATCGAAATGCTTTATGCATCTGGAATTAATGACTGATTTGTTTATGGAGAAAATATTTTCTGATCTGAACACTTGTGTGGAAAAGTAGAAAACCAGCAGAAATGTATGATAAGTGGAAAATAAATGTAACAACTGAAACATTCTGAACACCACAATAAACTTTTTATTTCCTTTTAATAAATACAAACATTTGTTAAGAGGCTATTGAAATAACATTTTTTTCTAAATTTTAGATACTTGTAGATTCATATGTAGTTGTAAAAATTAAGACCAATAGGTCCCATATTTTCTTCATCCAGTATCTCACAAAGGTAACATCTTTTGCATCAATAGTGCAATATCACAACCTGTTTACATTGATATCTTTTTTTGATCTTGTTCAGATTTCACCTCTTTTCCATGCATTCAGTTGTGTGTGTATTTAGATCTAGGGAATTGTATTGCGTGTGTAGATGGGTGTGACCACTACAGTGGATGGCGATACAGAACACTTCTATACCAAGGGTCACTTGTGCTGCCCTTTTAGAGATACACCCTTTTCGCTTTATCCAATCTCCCTCTTCCCCTCCTGACAACTCCTAATCTGTTCTTAATGTCTGTAATTTTGTCCTTTTGAAAATGGTATATAAATGGAATCGTACAGTATTCAACTTATTGAGATTGACTTTTGTTGCTAAGCATAATTTCTCTGATATCTACCCAGGGTGTAGCTTGTCTCAAGAGTCTATTCCTTTTATTGCTGAAGAGTAGTCCAAGATACGGAGGCATCACAGTAAGTTTGAACATTTACAAACTGAAAGACATATGGGTCATTCCTGGCTGAAGACTATAATGACTGCAGTGGCTATGAATATTTGTGCACAGGTTTTTACATAAATGGAAGTTTTTATTTCTTTAGGTTAAATGTCCAGGAATTTGCCGAGTCCTGTGGTGAGTATACGTTTAGTTTCTGTAAGAAATCCATACTCTATTCTTCAGTGGGTGCATGATTTAACCGTCACAATATAGAAAGGATTCTGATAATTCATGCCCTTGCCGGCATTAGGTGTCATACGAAACCTGAAAAAAACCATCATAACAGCCACTAATCTGAGGGGACTTTTCAAAGGAAAACTGGAATGTTCATACAATATTGAATTAAAAAGGCACTAGTCATAGGAAAAATATCACCAATATTTTATATTTAATCTTTAATTCATCCTATGTGTGTTCCCCATAACTTCTCTTACATCACCAAGTTTCTTGAGGGAATGTTCAAATTCTGGCCATTCTGTTAGGTATAATGGCACCCTACTGTTTTAATGAGCAATTCCCTAATGACAGGAGTAGGAAGATCTTTTCACGTGCTTACTTGCTACCTGTATGTCTTCTTTAATGAGGTGTTTGTCCTGGTCTTACACCATTTTTTAATGAGGTTGTTTAGTTTGCTGAGTTTTAAGAGTTCTTTTCGTATTTTGAATAACACTCTTTATCAGACGTGTCTTATGTAATTATTACCCCCCACCACCACCATGGCTTATTTTTATTCCTTATTTTAATAAATATTTCTGGTAAAATTTCCAAGGTTTTAAACGCCATCCTATTAAAACCCTCAAATCCAGTTGATTATCAAGAACCTACAAGGGTGGGCTGATAAAATTTACCTCCACATTAGATACATTAGACACGCCTGGATATAACGGGTTCTGTGTGGTCACGTGGTATGTCCCCTCCATCATCCTTGACCTTGCACACACAGAGGTTTACACTTTTTATCCAGTGCACATCGAAATGGAAGAGTGTTCAGACCTTTGGTTTAAATAGCTGCTGTTATTGAATTCTTCACAGTGGAAAAATTTCCTCCAACTAAAATTCACAGATGAATGCAAACCATGATGGTGATCAGTGTGTTGATGTGAGGACAGTAAGACACTGGGTGAGGCGGTTCATCTGTGATAATGAGGTGAAGTCTGAAGTGAGGAAATGGTTTCAAAAATATTGAAATGTTTTCAAAAACATGTTTTTAAAGGATGGATTTTGAAAACTAGTGCAGTGTTAGCGGAAGTATACCGAAGTGTGTAGTGATTTTGTAGAAAAATAATTTTGCAGCTTTGAAAAGAAATGATGTAGGTATATATATTTTTTATTTCATTAAAATATCTTTTCTCCTTCATTTTCTATATAAGTGGAGGCAAATTTATCAGCCTGCCCTTGCACGGTATAATTTTTTTCTATCTCCCATACTAAGATTTTTCAGTAGTAAATTAACTCCTTTATTTCTGCCTATTGCTAAATTTAGCAATCATTTGTTCTATGAACATTTGTAGATATATGGATCCTAAATTTGTGTGAGGTGTCATGGTAAGAGCCAGACATATTAAAATGAAAAATGCAGAATATTGGCTTATAGCTTCCCAAGAAGTTCATTCTCTTTTCTTTGAGAAAGATATGGGCTGTTAAGTTGATCTCATTTATACTTTTAATTTTAAATATTGCATGAACGTTAATGACTTCTACTATCTGTATCTCCACTCCTGTAATTCTTACTATTATTATCTATTGATTGGACCTCTTCATTTGACTTCCTAATTGACTGAATTACCCATATTACATTTTATCTTAGTAAATTTAGTGTTACTTCATTCCTCTGATGTACACCTTTTTGTAAACATAACAGTGATTAAGTACACTTCTAACTAAATTTGAATATATTCCTTTTCTCCCTGTCACATTCTGTTCTCTTTATCTATTATCTCTTGTGTTTTTATGAATAGTCTCCAATTTGATCTCCTGCCCCTTCAGGAGTTTGTATAAAGTTTGGACCACACTTTAACAATCTTGTATACATTTTTAATTGTTTGTTATTTAAAAAGTAATTTTAAACTTATTATTAGATATATGTACATATGTGTGTATATAATATTAGTAGATACATAAAATCTAAATATAACTATCTATTTAGTTTCTTTGTGTTTAAATTTCGTGAGAGGGAATGAAGTTACAATTTCTGAACCTGCTAAATTATAACTGCATAATAGCTTGCAGATATTAAAAAAGTTTACACATCATCACATTCTGTTGAGATGACTTTATGAGTGAGACATGAACAGCCTGCTTTGAACAGTATTTACCCTTGTTATGAATGGATTTCTATTTTACTCTTCCGCAAGAATGTATTTCACTTATTTTGACACCTTTAATATATTCATATATTAGCAGAGATGCCCGACTTTTGCTATGAGAGACATAAATCAGCAAAGGAAGCATGCATAAACAAAGGGCTGCAGGCCATAACATTATCGCTCTTCTCTTCTGTCTCAATTAAGAGAAAGCACTAGTCTTTTTCCCCTAAGCTTTGTGAATGTTGAAAAATGATTCACACTGCAGAGCTGCCTTCCCAATTATAAAAATATCCATATGTTTGAAAATTACTTTTATTCGAATTATTTATGCTAACATTGATTGCACATAAGTGATAGTCGATGAAAAATATTTTTCATATCTTTGCATTTTTCTTTCCTATACATATTTTCTGCTCTTTCAGAACGTCCAGAGAATGTTGGGATATGAAAAAACAGGAGACATTTTCATGTTAAGGAAATATATCTGAGTGGTAATAAAGATCACAAATGGTAATAAAGATCACTTTGAGAAATGTCAGGTGGTTCTTATTTAGAAAGTTCCAAGGCAATCTGACTTTGTGAAAAAAATGTTCACATAGGTAACTAAAAACAGAAAACTGTGGATATTAAATAAAGAAGTAAATAAAGGAAAAAGAGTATTGAAAATGAGATGCTATTGAATTTTCATGCAAGAGATGTGGATATAAATTCAACTTGTACTACCAACCGCAAAAGTCCCCATGGAAAAGTCATATCAAGTAAGTTATTTGACCCACATAATCTTTTTTGCAAAATGTGTAAAGTGGTTTAGCTGAAATTTGATTATTTTCTGGTTTAGTAATTTGCAACTCTAAAGTAATACTGACAGTTTTTTTATATTCTTAGTATATAATAGGCATTGACTATATACTCTTTCATTCCATATTTAAAATAAATCTATAGGTAGACACTGTTTGATTTGAATTTAAAATAAAGAAATTGAGGTGGAAGGGAGTAAGTAATATGCCCAAACTCACAATGTTAGAAAATGTCACCTGAATCCAAGGGTCCTTGTTCTTTAACTTCAGGTAATAAAAATGGCTTTATGTTTTTAAATGTGGTAGATTGTATTATAGCAATTAAAAACCTCGGACTTTTGCTTTTCATTGCAATTAACAAACTCTCAATTAAAATTAGATAAGCAAGTAGAAAACTTGCTTTATAGAACTGGATAAGAGCAAGTTTGGTTTTACACATCGTATGATGCAGGATTTAATCTACATCCCCAGAAACTACTTCTTTTAATGTATTTCTTAGCTTCTCTCTCTCTGTCTCTCTCTTTAACAATTAATTACTCTTTTCTCTCTTCTTTTACCACTCACATTCTCATCCTCAGGAATTTGAATCCATAGGAAAAGAGTAAATTTCCCAAGAATATTCCTGATTGATCATGATTGAAATACTTGGGTCACAAACTAACCTTGAACCAATGTAGACAGAAGAAAGGAATGATTGGTTGGCTTAGCCTAGTTATGTGTTCTGCACCTGTGCCAGGCCTAATAGTGACTTACCATATATTTCCATATGAAAACTGGGGTTGTTATCAAAAGAAAACGGAATAGATTCTAGAAAGCAAACAAAATTCCCTTAAATGAACATTTTTTTTTATTATTGTCCACCTGAATTCTGTTCTCCATATTTTATCAGAACCCACATTTCCCACAGAAGAAATTTTATTTCTCTCAGTCCATGCTATTGGGTAGAAGAGAGACAGACAATACAATCCTTATATCCAGTAGTATAATATACCTCGCACTTGACAATCAGAGATTCACATGCTCCCGATAACATAATTGAATCATGAATGAGTGTGAGATCTGAGATCTGATCAAAATGTCAAATCACTCTGTTGTACACCTGAAACTAATGTAATAGTGTATGCCAACTATACTTTAATAAAAAATAAACAAAAATATGTAGAGTATAAAAAATAGTTGAGGCTAAAAATATGAAATAAAAATATCTCATATACATCAAATAAGAATTCTGTAAGAAAAGAATAAAAATAGTGGAGAAGGTGAAAATTAAGAGATGATGGCTGAGAAATAGCTCAAATGGAAGATCTGTTTTTAGATTAATGAAGCATGTTAATACATGTAACAGTAAAACTATGTATTAAATACAAATATATATTAAAGATTTATATATAATATACAAATGTATATATAAAATTATATATAATATATATAAATATATAAAATGACATATATTAAAGAAATGATAATTAGACTTCAAACATGCTTCCTATCAGACAATACATATTCAATGGAAATCGAACAACCTATTCAATAATTAGCCCAAAGTGTGCTTAGCTGAACCAACATGAATGACTGAGAAATTTTCAGAAGTCTGACATAATTTATAACTCACAATTTACCCCTGAAGGAAATAATGAAGAATGTTTTTCAGAAAGAAAATTGAACTTAGGTTGTGAGAGGAAGGTGAAAGAAATAATGATGAGCAATAGAATTTCTAAAAGTATAGGTATAGTTTAACAATAACAATAAAATGACTGATTTGAGAAAGCTATAAAGCAATGTGGGACTAATCTAGGCAATAACAACAGGAGAAATAGGTGAGAATGATGATAAGAAATAAATAATTTTTACTGTAATTTAAAAAGTGAAGATTGAAGTTATAGGAATCTGAAAAGAGATAGAAATATTACATCTACATAGTAAAAGTTTAAAGGTAACCATTAATCAATAAAAATTGAGTTTATAAGATTAAGAATAAATCTAAGGAATGGCTCCCACACAAGCCAATAAAAGGTTGAGAAAGGAATTTAAAAAGTAAATTAAATAATGGTTAAAAGAAGACAAAATAATAAACTACAGATGACTCTGAACCATATTTAACAGAAAGAGACTAAAATCTTCATGTGATGGGAAATACTTTCAAGTGGATTTCAAAAATAACGAAAAAACTCTATCCAGACAAAAGCTCTTATAGGGATATTAATATGAAAAGGAAAGAACTTAAAGCAAATTAGGGACAAATGATTAGTGACAAAAGATACAATTCATCACCAAAGCAAACTAAATTACATTCAGTATTCATTAACAATGCTGCTTCACAATTTAAGAAAACTTTGAAGATGCTCTATGCTAATCCCCCAATTTCTACTGTGAATGGCACTCGCACGCCTATAATAAGATGTGCTAAGTTGTTAAATGTTTTCTTGTCTGTAATAACAATATATCAGAATCAGTCCTGAAAAGGAAGTAAGAACACGGTATTATATTCACTGTGCTACTCTATATAGTATTTAAATTGAATGAATTAGATTATATATATAAACATAAATAAATAAGAACAAATTACATGGAATAAAGGATATTTATAAAAATATTGAGGACATTCAAAACATCATTATATGAGGTAGGATTAATATTTTAAGTAAAAACACATAGGGTCAGATGGCTAATAATAAGGCTAATTAAAATAGTGGTTACTTATGGAAAAAGAAAGAGGGAAGTTGGAGAATATGACTGTGATAGGTTAAAATGACTATATCTGCAACATTTTTAATATAAATATATAGAAAACATATTTTGCTATGTTTGAGTAGTTCTTATCTCAGCTTCTATACTCTTCTGTAGTATTGATATATTTAATGATTAAAATCATAATATAATTATTATCAAAGAAAACTGTATATAAGAATCAACCAAAGACATATTTGCAGAGGTAATCATATGTTAAAAATCAGGCATCATCTAATGTGAGCTATCTAAGAAAATCAATATTCCAGGTGAAGAGGGTGTCTTGGGTGATGGAAGTCTAAAAGGAGCACGATCTGAAACTGAACAAGTAGGATGGGGATGGCAAGCGAGGGGTGATCTTTGAAATATTAAATGATTAGGCTATTTTTAAGCAAGAACGGCATGATTAGATATGTGTTTAGGAAAAAAATACTGATAAGTAATTCCTTGGCAAGATGAAGTTAAGGAAAAGAACATTTAGGATCAGGTAAGAGTTTATTATAAAACTCAGGTGAAATCTGATAATGTTGGCAGTTAGTGAAGTGATCTGGGGACTAGGGGGAGAGGAGGGATTTGAATTGAGCAACTGGACTTGAACTCTGACATGTAGACATGGAGGATAGGAAGGGATTGTCCCCATGTTGCTTGGTGACTAGTTACTAGAATGGTTCTATGAAACAATAATAAGTATGCTATGTACTTGATGGAGTTGATTCCTTCAGTACATTCAATTGAAAATGTCCAAGGACAGTAGAAAAATATCAGATTGGGAGAATATGGAAGTTGGAAATAAGTGTGTGCTTTAAAAAACACTGATCAATAGGTGGGGGCAGAAATGATAAATTATAGCAGAAAACAATCTTTAAGCAAGGACACCTAAAGCTAGCAGAGAACGTGGCTACTATTAAGCAACAGCTTTAAACTGTGATGGAAGGTTAAGTGAAGATGTGAAAGATTGTATTAAATATTTCAGGGGGATTTTTTTATCTTTTACAATTTTCAAAATTTTCAAAGTCTCTCTCATCAATCTCTATCTATCAGGTATTATCTATCTATCATTTTTCTATCTCCTTCCAATCTGTATCAAATGCTAATTTTTTTGAGGAAGCCTCTCCTATCTCAGACAATACGTCTCTCTCTCCTCTGATTATTTGTGCATGTATTTTCTTTTGTATTCCTCCTGAAGGGGGGGAATATTGAGCAAATGACATTTTATGTCTTTTATGGTGTCTAAGATAGAGCTTCACACACAATAAGAGTTTATTAAATGTGTTACCAGTCAAGACAAATAAGTGAAAAAGACTTTTAAAATGAGTGATTTTCAGTTGCAGCCTCCATCAAATGTACATTTTATACAAAACCTTGAGATTATTTTAAAATTATTCAGAGCCGAAACCAAGATTCCTGGTTCTATCTTGAAAGCAGATGGTTCCAGATTTCACTAAATGAATAATTTTGAGAAGAGGTGAAGGTTTTTTATTAATTCAGGATACCAAAATATTAGTTTTTTTCTTGAATAATAAACTTCACTAACCCAGAAAGTGATTTTTCTTCACTCTTCTAGAATAGTTCAAAATCCTGCTGATATACTTGAATAAATGAATAAAAATTTGAAATAAACCTGCTTTAAAATGTTTTCTATGCCACTGCACAATTGTGCAGCTTTACAGAGGTTTTTAAGATGTCAAATCCTTAAATGTTTTAAAAGAATTAAATTTTTTCTGTAATACATAAAATCATGTAGAATATGATTTAAAAATTGTACTTCTTCTTCTTCTTCTTTTTTTTTTAATATATGAGAGAGGTGACTTACTCTGTAAAAATCAAACACTTTACCCTCTATTGTTGGAGCTGGTTTGGTGAGAACTAAAACAAAAGTGGTGAGGGGTTAAATATGGATTTCTTGATGGGTATGTTGAAAGTCTAATGTTCTTTAAGGAAATTAAATGACATGAAACAGTTGGATTCTTATTATGGAGATGGCATTGTTTCTATTTCTTTAGGAGAAGAATCTTCTCAGAAATCTTACACTGCAGCCCAGCCCACAGTTCCATTTGTTGATTCCCCTCAATTATCTCTTAATCTTAGGATCTGTGCATCTCTGATCTCTAAATCCTGAATTTTGTATGTCAAAATTCGCTCAGTACCTACACTTTAATTTCTGAGAACTGTTTCTCTCTGCCAGTTACGCAGTACCAGGAAGAAACTTTATATTGTGGAGAGCAGGAAAGAGGTCGTACCATCACCTGGATGCCTCTCTGCAGTACAGACCCCATTTCCTACCGCATTTCCTGGAGACAAAAGTCACGAATCGGCAGACTGAGTCCCAGCCCCCAAACCGCTGGAGTCCACTCCATCTTTTTCTTGTTTCCTTTTCAAAAAGCACCTAGTTCTTTGTGTCAGATTCAAACTGTGTTCTGCCTTAGACTTAATTATGTTGACTTGCCCCAGGTACCTCTTTTTTTTTTTCTTTTTTAACAAGAAGGGAATTTTTTGCCCTTAAGTTGTTTTCGTAGCTGCTTTTGTCTTACAATAGCAGCCATTCAAATCTAAAATCACTTCATGTCATGAAAATACTGCTTTTAGACACTATTTTTCTTTCATGTGTTTCCAGCTTTTTTTTTTCTGAAAATGTTGGCATTGATGCATTTTATTCAGAAAATAAGTGGGAGGATTTGGAATTAGGTTTAAATGAGACCTCCTTTGTGATTATGTAGGAATTTACATTTGTAGCAAACGCTGTTTTTCAGATATTCATGCATGTTTTGTGTTTACTGCTGTAAGAGACTAAGAGATAATGCACTTTTGTTTGTGTTTTTTTGGTTTATTTGTGGTTTTTATCCCTTTCTTATCCAAGAAATGAGCTATATCATTGTGCTCTGCCACTTTGTTACTTTCAAGGCATTTTCAGAGAGTTTATCATTATAAACATGAAAGACCCACTATACCTAGTTTTAGCAAAAATAAATATATGAAGGAATATTTGATAACTTTTAGAATCTTCTGAAAGTCCAATGAACAAAGTTGGAAGTTATACAGTTATGGAAAATGCCCATTTCAGAGCATATGAGCTCTTTAGCAAAGAGACTTGTACCATCATCACTGGGTACAGATGTCACTGTTAATTCTGTCTAGTCTTTTTACTGGATACTCTTCTTAAAACCATTGACATTTTTAAAATGAGCATCCTTGTATACAGCCATTTACTATAACATGAATGGACCTGGAGATCATCATACTCAGCAAAATAAGCCAGACAGAAAAAACCAAGAGCCATATGACTTTGCTCATATGTAAAATATAAAACTGAAAGCAACAAAGAAACAAAAACTTATGGACACAGTCAATAGTTTAGTGGTTATCTGAGGATAAAGAGGGAGTGGGGTGGGAGGGGAGGGAGGGGGAGTCAAATATACGGTGATGGAAAGAGAACTGACTCTGGGTGGTGAGCACATATTGCAACACATGGATGATATATTGTAGATTCGTTCACCTGGAGCCTATGTAATTTTTACTAACCAATGTCACCCAAATAGATTTAACAATAAGAAAAAAATGGGCACCTTCTAGAAGCTCCTGGGCCGTTGGAATTGAGATATGTTTGACAGAGGGGATTCAACTACAAGCCTACTTCTTTGACTTCTGGTCTTTTGAAATTGATATAAACAATGTGAATTGATAGAGTTCACATCAAATACCTGTAAGAAAAGCAGGGGAAACACATTTCTGACTTCAAACAGTGGGAGGCACAGTAGTAAGATCTACTTATGTTTGCACAGGGTGCTTTAAGTTTGTAGACAGCCAGTGTCTATGAAAAATACATGCTAGGCTCCACCATGTCAACTGCTTCACATCAATATATACCTTTATTTCATCTTTAAATATCCAAGCTATGAAAAACAGTAACAGTAGCAACAGCTTCTGCCTAACGTCATATAAAAAATCTCTTCTATAATTAAAAACCTCCTTATTTTGCCCAAAATGAGGACCACAGTTTCAGTAAATCTTTTAATGAGCACAAAGACTAAATTATTTGTATGACATTATTTCCTTCTAAAATTATCTCTTAATTCTGCCTCAATATTCTATAATATATGGGCCAAATTGCAAAATTAAATAGTTAATAAATACAAATACATGTGTAGCACAGCATAAAAGAAAAAGAGTAAATACTACAGACCTGATTTTTGCAACTGATTTTAAGATTTTATGTCTAATACTTGTTTTCTCTACCACCTTCCATGTTTCCCTTACTGTTGCTTTCATCTCAGTTGCTTTCTGTCTACCTTTTTTTTTTTTTTTTTTTTGCTGAGAAGAGTTATTTTCATTTTCTTATTTCCCTGAGCATGGAGAATTAGCATTATAGTCACAGAGCATCATGTAATAAATATAGGACTAAATAAATAATGCTAAAGAAATACAATTAAGTAACACAATTGTATAATACTTTAGTCATCTAAAGTCATCTGTACTGTAAAATATCATATTTTTTACCCTTATGTGAACTGAATTTTTTACTTAGTTGTTTAAATAAAGAATCTTGAATTAATGAATTGGGTCTCAAGCAAAATTAAAATTTTTATCCTGCTTTGATCTTTATAATAATTTTATCTGTATTGTTATTTAATGTAAAAATATAAGAACTCTTTTGCATTTGAAATTATTTTTGCTTCTGGGATTGTTTTTAGTCAACTTTATTTTGACAAAAATAAACCTTCAAATGTGGATGAATTGGTAAAGCATGCCTGAGATAATTGTGGGGATTCATGAAACACGACTATGAAACTAACAACTAGTAATAATTCAGAAGCTGTGCTTATTGTTAATCTCTTCACTTGTACCTGAACTTACAATGAACTCCCTGAGTTCTCAGCCTAGAGCTATGTTTGCTGCTCACATAGGCTGTAAAAACTGCAGCGTAATTTCTGGTTTCTGAAGAGCAGCCTTCCTTTTCTCCTCTTTTTGATGTTTAATACAAGTGCTTCTGACAATTTCAAAATTTAAAACATTAGGAAGCATTTTGTTTAATTTCCAGGGTCTTTCTATATGTGTATAACTATTATCATATATTTGCATTGTTTTAGAAATGTGCTTTTACAAGCTTAGCAGGATATTGAAGCCTAAGAGCGGTTGGGTTGAAAGAAGAATATTCTCTCTTTCCTGCACGTGCATGCACCTAACTTTTAATAGCATTTGCAATAGGGATTTGCTTGGTATCATTCAGAATCAGCAGAGGGGAAAGGTTTATGCAGAGGAATTTTGGGCTCCGATGAAAGGAGTGAAAGAGAAATGTGGTTCCTTCTTCTGTGCCTATGGAAATAAAATCTACATCCAGAAACAAAGGGTCCTAAATAATTAAAGAACCTTATACATACTGTACTATATCAACATCAAGGTAACAAGATTCAGCACCACTTGAGAAAAGGCATCGTAACCTCATGTCGTTATAGAATACACGGGGCAACTCATGCTTGAGTCTGTAAACTAACAGGAAAGCAAAGGCTGTTGCCATGGCAGACGGGCAGCATCTGTAGAGGCACCACCACAGAGGCTGAGGCATGGAGTGTGGAGGGTATGTTCACACAAGGCCGCTGGAGCAGATGAACGTGTGTGACACAGAGCAGCCAGGGGCAGGATAACTGGAGAACACCGAGCATGTGCGATACCTACATGACAGTGGAATTTGGATATTAAGATGAAGGGGCCATTATTTGTACTCACAGGTGGATATGGTCTCAAGGTCTTTCTACATTGGGATCTTTTACTTCACCAACTAGTGCAAAAGTAAATTAGACTTACTTAGAGGGAGTACCAGGATTTGAATTTTTTTTTTCTGATTACATAGCCTAAATGTTTAACCAAACGCAATTTAGTCATTACTACTATAGATGAGAAATATCTATGTAAGTTTTCCTCCTTGTTGTTTCTGTTGTATTAGCATGTTTGATATTTAGTATAGTAAATATATATCACTATTAAAATTGGAACAAAATTTGTATGTTCTAAAACTTTAGATGTAATCCTTTTGTGCCAGTACCCCAGGAGCTTTTTGATACGCAGAACCAAGAATAGCAAAGAGTTGGGATCAAATATGCAGGTTAGCTGAAAGCTTTTGTTAAAAAGGTCTGATTTAAATAGAGAAAGCTGATGTTGTATTTAAATTTTGCATCATATTTTTGTTCAGTCCTTACTTCAGTGACTACATGCATTATCTATGGTATTTCCACAGGAAAATGCTCTATCATTATTTGTGAAGAATCAAAAAAAAAATCTCACTTAAAAAACAGAGTCATTTAGCAAGGAAGTCCTTTTGTACATTTTTCTTCATGTCTCAGTTCAAAGTTGTCTTCCTCTGAGAAGCTTTTTTTGAATCATTCTATGTAGTTATGATGCCCCCTCCCATATGTTCTAGAGGTTTTACCAAACTATTATTCACCTCCCACTATGCTCTAGTCATTGCATTATTTCTTTGTCTCCTCAGAAAACTGCAAAATTTGGACTGGGTCTTGTATGTTGGTGTCCACAGTAGCTAGATTAACATGCATTACGTATGACAAACAATTAAATATTTAACACATTAATAGAGTGAGTGTTTTCTTAGATCTCTAATTTGATATTAAAAGAATTTTGCTTCTAACTTCTGACGAAATAATTATGCCTGAAGAATACCTTCTTCTTTATTTTTGAATTTCACACATATTTGGAAACAGAAAATTGAGCTTCCCTTCATTCCTAAGCATAAGAAACAAGACTCATAAAAAAGTAAAATTGAGAGTTGAGTAATATACAGAGTATTTGTTACTTATTGAATATACTATAAAGATGTCTAGAAATGCTATGATAATACTATGTCTTCCTAGTAGCTGCTGGAATAAATGTCACTGTGGGGTTAATTGGATTGCAGGTATAATTGAGAGACTTGTCTCAAATTCTTCCTTTACTTTCATAAACATGGCTGGTGAGTTCGCTGAGGTTGCCCATTTGACATAAACAAACAAAATTGAAAATATTTTCCAAATTATGTGTAGGAATGATGTTTCTTGATGAGACTGAGTTTTAAATTCAGTATTGTGAAAGTCTTAATTTAATTTACTATATTCAAAGCAACAGATGAAAAATCCAAATTTTCTAATTCCCATGTTAAACATTTTTCATACTATCATACTCTCAGATTTTATAAACAGTTTGTGTTTGTCTGCATTTAGAAATAGAATTAACTTAAATTACATCCAATGAAGTCAATTTATTTTGTCTTTTGTAAAGAAGTCAAATAATTGTCCAATAAATCCACAATTTTCTCATCGCCTGACTACAATTTCCCCTATAATATTTTCAGGGACCAATTTCCTTTATTACTATCTATTTGCTGTGATTTTTATGAAAATCTATTATTACTTAAGCAATCTCTGCTAATCAACCTTATACTTTTTGATCTTCTAATTAACTTTGTAACCTGTATAAAAGGTATAATTATTCTCATATTATTCCTTTAAGAATGTTCAATAATGAAAACGGAGATGATAATTCAGCAACAGCAAGTATTAATGCAGCACCCATTATATATCAAGCACTGTGCTGTTTTGAATGTTGGCTGTGAGTCTATGTGAAGCCATTGTTTTACATAAAATTTTTGTACAGATCCTTTTAGAGCAAATAGATCTATAGTATTTATATACATAGAAGGTTTTTCAAATGTGTCATGCATAGATTGTTCTGCTTTTGCTGAGTTTGTTAGAAATTATTTAAGATGTTCATTATTGTACAATTCTTTTATGTTTCTCCTGTAAAAAGGTAGGAATTATGTAGGATGCCCTTGGATGTGCCACTGTAGAAGTCATGCCAGGTGACTTCTGAAGCTAGGCAAGGAAAGGCCAACAGTTTAACTGGTTGTCTTGGGGCACTTGCTTATATAAGGTGTCTGTAAGAAGTCTTTGATGTAAGAAGAGTCTGAATACTGTAAAGGCAACATGCTGTGAGACCTGGCTACAGAGAGAGAGCATGGATAAGTCTGTTCAACAACTTCAGCTGAAGTTCCAACTGACCTCCAGCCTCAACCACAAGATATACGAGTAAAGAAACCTATAAAGTCATTCCCATGCATCCAGTCTAACAAGGTGAGTCCCAGACTTCGGGGAGATGAGAAAAGTCAAAGAATTAGTGAACATATTATGTTTTTTGTGCCAGAGTTTTGGGGTAGCTTGTTGGGCAGTATTGGTAACTGGCAAAGATTTAGATGCAAAGGAGGATTACACAAAGCAGATAGAAAAAATGACTATTTTGTTGATGTTGGCTCACTTCTTTAAGCTCTCTCTCAAGTCCTTGCACAATGAACTCAAGAATGATGTGTCCATGATGACAGGGATAGAGTTTATGAATGAAGCAAGGTGAGCATTAAGCCAGTCTTGACAAGACACTATGACAGAGACAATATATTGTACTATTTGAGAATATAGTCGCTGGAGTCACATGCATAATCTGTAATTATATTTTATCAAATTTTCTAGCTGTTTGATATTAGCAAATTGTTTAGTAGCTCTTGGTCTCAGTGCTTTTATCTACACAAAAATTATGATAACAGTAATTAACTTATGAAATTATTTTGAAGAATCAATAAATTAATACATGTAAAAGCTCATAAAATCATGTCTGATGAAAGTAAGTCTTCAAAAATTAAACTACTGTTATTTTTATAGGAAGTAACTATTTTTGAAGAACACAAGTGATGAGTGAACTCCTGTAAGGTTTTTCACACAATTTTTGTAAAATAGCGTTTTTCATTTGGCACTAACCATTTTTGTCGTGTTTCTGAGAACCACTGACATGAGGGAAGATCAGAACAGGCAACTGCTTGTCATGTTTATAATATTCCAGGTATATACTAGTCCAGCATTTAACTTAGGAGACAAAATTAAGATCAATTAATTCTCCATTTGTAAATTATGTAAATTAGGTATATCCAACACATATCCAGTGGATACATATCCTATGAAATCCAATCTCTATTTCCCAAAGCAGTTCTTATTGTCTAAATGTATTATTTCCCCCCAAAATTAAGGACATAATTTTGTGATGTTTCCAGTTTACATTTTAAAATTTCTTTTCTTTTTTCTTTTTCTTTTTTTCAGTAGTTCCCTGGCTGGGAATGGAATCCAGGCCATGGTGTTAAGAGTGCTGAAGCCTAGCCACTACGCCACCAGGGAACCCCCACCTACATTTTAATGTTTCAGAATTAACCACATGAAATAAATGTTTGTGCATTTATTTGTACCTTATGGACATTCAGTTGACCTAAATTGGAATTTATTCTCCTGGGACGGTCATCTAGGAGAGACGGGGAGTGAAATACATGGTGATAGAAAGGGAACTGACTCGGGGTGGTGAACCCATAATGCAACATATAGACAATGCACTGTAGAATTGTACACCTGGAACCTATGTAATTTTACTAACCAGTGTCACCACAATAAATTTGACAAACAAAAACAAAAACAACAAAAAAGAAAAGCCATACTCCAGAGATAGTTACCACAAGCATTTCTATAATCTGTCTTTTGAGTCAACAATAGGAAATTTGCAAATTAGCATAATAGATCTTTGAAATTTAATCCCTATTGTAACACTAGTAGTTTTCAAGGGATTTGGTTCATTTAAAATAAGTCCTAGAAACTCCACGCTTTTACATGATCAGGTCATAAAATTCAAGGGAGCCCTAACCCTTACACTAAGGGATAGTACTGCAGACTGATCCCTAAAAAGTTCTGAGTTGAGTTACTGACTCAGGCATTTTTGATTACTTGAATCTTGCTAGTTCACTAACCGAATCCAATGTACAGTCTTTTATAATATCCATGTGGGTGCCCTTGGACCGTCACAATGAATAATAGCTGAGATTTCATTCTAAATTACAGAACTGGTTATCAGGCAGTTTCTACCTATTTGCTTGTCTACAATATTGCAAAAGAGGTTCTGATAATGAACTTAGTGGGAGAGACTCATTTACCTCTAATAATTGGCAGTTACTAGTATCTTAAAAAATACTCAGTTGCATATGATTAATTTGGAATAGGTTGTTTTGCAATAATTATTAAATATAACTTCCAGTTCGATTTTTCACCTAGGAATTTCATCATAATTCAGAGAGAACGTCTTCAGAACACATTCTGTTTTGAATAAGAAAATATCATCACCATGTTTATATGACTACAGAAAGAAATGAAATTAATGAATTGACTATACTCCAGGTCCTTTAACTATATAATCTCATTTTATTTCACATCAGCTATATAGGTATTATTTTTCTGTTTTATTAATGAGAAAAATGAAGTTGAGAAAAGTTTAGTATCCCAGGCAAGGTCATACTACTAATCAATAACAGAACTAGCTCTCAAACCAGGTATACATAATTCTAAAAATCGATGTTTTTTACTGTGCATTTCTGTTTTTTATTTTGCCTACCATGAATCTTCCTTGTGGACATATAAACAATTGTAAAAATCATCCCCGAAGAGAAAGTGTTCAGAAAATTTCCAGGCAGGGCACATATGAAAACTATTTTTAAAAGATTTGGAAATGATGTACATTTGATTTTTTATCATTCTTAAAATATATATGAATATGTATCTTCATCACTAACCATTTTAATTTTTACTTTCATCTTTGGAGACTTCCCTAATGGTGTTTATTTTCTATTTTAAGAAGAGAGGTTTGGGTCACCCCACCATGAAGGAATGGCAAATTGCTGGGGTACTTGCTGAGGAAATAGGGAAGATGGAATCGGGGGGAGAATATGGAAGTCATGCATTCTTGCAACATGCATGTGACCAGAGGCAGAAACGAGACCTAAAGCAGTTATGAGTGCTTTTTGTTTGCTTGTTTTTTTTTTTGCTTGGTGTATTCATACAAAATTAAATATGAAATTAAAAATTAAATTCTAAAACATTTACATATTTTTTCTTTACCTCTCTTATTCTTCTACCATCTAATACAGGGTCTAGCACAAACAATGCCCCTTTTTTATGAGCTGGTAATTGATACCAAATCTTTTATAACAAAATCATAAGCATGTAATTCTGTAACGTAACAAAATCACCCTCAAGCACACTTTAGGTGACATTTTAGGTGAAATGTTCAAATTGCTGTCCACCTCATGTGAGACATTCACTTCTGCCAGACCCTGTATAAAAACTATTAATCATAGAAGTAGCTAAGGTAATACCTCAGTATTTAAGTTGTAATAAAAAGAAATATGATTTAATTAGAAGGGGAATGGACATCCTTCAAAAGAAGCATTGTGTATTCTCTTTCGGAAACAGGATCAGGCTCGGTTGTTTGTCCATGAGACAAGCACATCATTTGAGGAAGAAGAATGATTTTGCTTCTGTCTTTCCTTAGAGGAAAGTATTGTTATGAGACATGTTTGGCTGCCAAGTTGAATCAGGAGAGCTTTGAAATGTGACAATACAGCTAAAGTATAATCACATTTCCCTGATTTTCTTGCTTTGTATATTTCTGAATTAGAATTTGTCACAAGAGAAAATTTGTATGGGATTTGACAAGCTAAAGTGAAAGATTACCTTTTACTTTATCATTTTTCACTCTGAATGTCCGTAGGAGACCAGCCGCTGGTGCAGCACAGAGGTTGATGCTATCTGTACTGATGGGCTTTCACTGTTCGCTTAGAGCAGCGGTACGTATTCATTCTGCTTCTCTGGGCCTCCAGATCTCTCCTTTCAGCTCCTCCAAATCCTGGGCCAAGTGCCCTGCAGATCTGAGAAGAAGCGTGTCAGTTCATCCTGGACTGAAGGTGCTGAAAGAGATCAAGTTGCAGTCTGCTTTCTTGGGTTCTGTTTGCTTCTGGTCGCTATCATCACCCTTCACAACTTTTGTACCACTCCACTTCAAGCTCAGACCCAGAAACAGAGTCAAAACATCACACAAAGACCGTTAAACCAGCTACCCTAACTGTGTAATGTCTAATGCCTATAAAATGTTCTTTTTTTTAATTTCATGCATAGTGGTCTAAATCTCTCACTGAAACCTAAATTATGCATAAAGATTTACAGTAATTTCAATAAATTACATAAGCTTGATGAATGATTTTTTATTCTTGCTTAATGATGTAAACATTTTAAGATTAAAAGGATATTTTAATTATTCTTTATAATGTAATAAAACATAAAAGTGTATTTCAAGATAATGTATGGGAACATATTTCCCAAGATCAAATAACTTGAGGGAAATAAATTATGTTTTGAATATATAAAGGATTTTTAAATGTATAATAGGCATATAAAATGCAATATAAACTTTTAATAACTAAAGTAAAGAAGTTCTGCTACAGGAGTAGATATACAGCTCTCTAAGTCACATCATATACAAAAGCAAATTTAAAATAATTTAAATATAATTTTATATAGATGACATACATCTTTGTTTTTTTCCTTATATGTACCTCTCAAGTGCTTTCACTTGTACTGCCTTGAATTACATAAATAGTAGCACATACTGAGATAAAACAAGAGAGGGAGATGTGAGACCAAGTGGAAGAAAAGAGTGTAAGAGCGAATCAGGGAAATCCCAGCAGAAACAAGAAACAAGAATACTTTCTTTACCGGTAGTCAATCATTATCTGTCAATTGCTCATTTTAGACTGATGTACTTCATTTCTTTGAGTTGCTATTGAGTCAATTGTCTGACCAATTACATGTGAAAAATCTATCTGTGGATCCAGAATATATTGCTATCTGCTAGACAGGAGGGGGCAGCCTTGCATAGCTTTCAGTGATGGTGTGGTTTACACTTGGCCATTTAGAGGGGTGATTATGTCAGAAAGGAAAGCCTTACCACTTTACCAAATTTTGTCTCTACAAAAGCCATTGTGTTTGCCAAATAAAAGAGGGATATAGCAATGCTGGATTTTGAAACGTATGCATTTTTATTTTAGCAATGTTCACCTTTTATTAATTAGCTTCTTAGTATGCGAATTGCATACAATGCTGAATATGAAAAGAAAACAACAGAAACCAAGAGAAATATGAGAGTCTATGAGAAAGCAATGAATACAAGAAAGGGGATCTTCAACCAATAACTGAAAACATGCTACATATCTCATATTTGAGATGTGATGCAAATTAAGACTATATGTTATAAATCTCAAAACAAAAATATTGATAACATCCTGTGTTTTTTTCGTTAAGTACATAAATACAAAAGTAATATATTTTGATATTTAAAACATTCATATTCCTATATGATAATCTTTGACACTAAATGATATCTCTATTTAAGATATTTAAAGAAATAAATTGAATCCCAAATATAATTCAGACTAATGGGTGAGAAGATTGTACAGAGAAAGGAAACTGAAATTAAAACCTGACACATTAAAAAAAGTTAGAAAAAAGTTGGACAGGGAAATGATGAATTGGGAGATGGGCTCAAAAGAAGTATCTAAAATGAGGTACAGCTAAGTGAAAAAATAACGCAAAAGATAGACTAGAATAGAATACAGGGAGGAGAGATTATGAAGGTTTAACATTTGTCTTAAAAACATTTCAAAAGAAGTTAATGAAATCAGGAATGAGGTCTATATTTTAAGAGATACGGAGTAAGAATTTTTCAGAAGTAAATATTGACATAACTGTGAGGTGAAATTAACATATCCATCACTGCAGTAAAAATTTGAAACATGATTCTCAGTAATTGATAATTTAATCAGACAAACTACTATAGTAATAACAAGATTCAAATATAAAAATTGGCAATCTTTATCAACATGATATTTAGACTTTTCATCCCATAATGGAGATAATAAATTATTTTAATAGAAATCAACTTTTATTAAAATTCATCTAGGCCATAGGTAAGATCTCAGAAAAGTTCAAAAGACTGGTATCAAAATGAGCACATTTTCTGTCGATAATATAATTAAATTAGAAATCAATAATTAAAAGATGACTGAAAGAATCCTTCATGTTTAAAAATTCAAAAACACATTTCTGGTACCGGAATAAAATTTCATAAAATTTGGATACGTATTTATAATACAAATATAAAAATAATGTGCAAATAATCTGTGAGATATAGCTAAAGGGATACCGAAAGGGAAATTTATTGCCTTACATGGTTACATTATATAAAGAGTAAGGCTAGATAATTAATGAGATAATAATTAATCAATAGTTAGAAAATTATATGGGAATATTATATACAAAAAAGTTAGAAGATATAATAATATAATAATGAAGAATAGAAAATAAACATGCATTCAAAGTATTAACACCTTTTTAAAATTTAGTTATTTAAAAGACAAAGCTATTACAAACTATATTAGAAATAACCATATGTAAGAATAAAAACTAGAGTTAATCAGATGATAAAATATTATGTTATTGTTTGTTAATAAACTAGAAATTTTAGAAGAAATAGATAAATCCATATAACATAAAAATCATTATAAGTAAGCTGGGAAGAAATAGAAAACCTAAAATGTTCTACAACTACTAAATATGTAATTATTTTAAAACCTTTTTATAAAGAAAACACCCAGTTCAAATATATTTCCAGATTATTTCCTCCAAACATTTAGATTTATGTGATTTCAATCTTATATAAATACTTTCCAGGAATAGACAAATAAAAGATGACTCTCATTTTATTAGAATATGCAACTTTGATACTTCATCTATGCAAGAACTTTAATAAACCAAATCCCCAATAAATAAAATGATAACACACTGTCACTAAGCTTGGATTATCTCAAAACTGCTTTGTTGCATTGTTGATATAATATTTGAGAAACATATAATAGAATTTTCAATAATTAGATATTAAGGGAGGAAATTCATAAGATCATTTCAATAGATGCAGAAAAAGTATTCAGTAAATCTTACTATACATTCATAGTAAAAACAAAAAGCTAATTTGAAGTATAATTAGAACCTCTCTGATAAAAATCATCTCATAATCTCACAACAAACCTAATAGGTGACAGTAGTGAAATTTTGAAGTTATTTTTAAATCCAGAAGAAGACATGATGGTTTCATCAATGTTAAAATACATATTTATTTTCATGTTTAACATGTCTAAAACCATGATGTTTCGTACAATAGATGTCAGCTAGGCAGCTATCACGATGCAGTAGTTGATAATGTCTTTATGTGAGAGAATTTCAAATACTCTGGCATCATAACTTGTGTATTGGGCCAGTGGTTTAAAAGAAAGTTCAGAGACAAAAAAATAATGAAATATCTGTTTAATAGTAAGACATGCTTTCATGTGAAGGGAGGAGAGTGGAGGTGAACAAGAAATATGTTGTAAATTCCCTACATGCAAGTCAAATTAAACTAACTCTTCATAATTATAAACAATAGCTTTTTGTTATTTTATGAATCATTTTAAGACTTCCACATTAGCAACATACTTGATGGCACGACAGATAATAAATGATGGAAATCCCTATCAGTTAGTCAATACGTGTTTTAGAAAATTTTAAACTTTGATTGGTGAGAAAGTTTAGAAATAGTGGGCTCATTTTTATTTTGTTTAATTGTTTTTCCATTTACGCATGGAAAACATGAAATGTAATATAATACGTGTCTACAGAAGTCAAAACAAACCCTTGGAATAAGTAAGTGTAAAGTAAAAATTCTAAGTGATTAAACACCACTGTACCATGGTATATTTACGACCTTGAAATGTATATCATACTTGTTCAACGAAATGTAGTCATTAAGAAACTGATACTGGCAAAGGAACATAATTAGATAGAATAGAGAGACCAGAAAAAGATGCATGTATACGAGTATACGGAAAAAAACTATCTATCACTGACTGGGTATTGTGATAGATACAAAAATGATGGACTAGGGGGATTCCTTGGTGGAGTAATGGCTAGGCTGAGGTGCTCTCACTGCCACAGCCTGGGTTCAATCCCCACTCAGGGAACCAAAAAAATAAATAAATAAATAAAATAACAACGGACTATTACATAAACTATTGCCAGAAAAATGATTTGTCTGTTCATAAGACATTAATAAAGTGGATACTTTACCAAATCACATACAAAATTAACTCAGATAAGTTTAAAATTTAAATGTGAAAAATCAGAAACCTTTAGTGACAATTACATGAGAATACTCTTATGAGTTTAGAGTAAAGTAACATTTATTAAATAAAACACAAAGTATAAAACAAATACAGATGACTTGAACTACAATGTAAGTCCTATTTGTTAAGAAAAAAACAAGGAAAAAAGCTGAAAGACTATATTTAAAATATGTATGTGATAAATGATTGGATTGCTAAATACTGACAGAACTACAAAAAATGTCAGAATAATCAATGTAGAAAAATGAACAAAAGATGTAAAAAGGCATTTTATAGAACACGATCATGAAAGACATATAATTGTATGTGAAAAGACACCACCTTATGTTTTAGGGAAATGCCAAGTAAAACACACTAACATACCATATGCTCCTTCTTGTAATGGTATGTTTTCTTTTTTTAATTTTTGTATTTTAAATAAAGTCTGATAATAATATGCATAAGCAAGGATTGGGAACTAACAAAATGCCATATTGTGTTGCTGAGAATGTATAATGGCATGACTATATTGTAAAACAGTTGGATATTAACTAGTAGAACATAAGTAAATTGAAGAACCCATTTATATACATAGCTATGCCTTAGCAATTTTACTTTAAGGATTGAGAAACCCTGATAAATGTACAATGATATCCACTGAAACATTGTTGGTAATAGTCACATACTAGAAATAATGTAAATGTTCAACAAGAGTAAGATACATAATGGATGTTATATTAACATAATGGACTACTATACAATAGTACAAAGGAAAGAACCGCAACATGTATGTATCAATACAGGTAAGTCTCAAGTCACAATGTTCATTGGAAAGCAAAAGCAAATCACAAAAATATACTGTCATTTTATATAAATGTTAAACAGGCAAAATTTAACAGTACATTGGAGATACAGACATGTTATCAAATTAAATCTACAAAGAAAAATAAGAGCTATTTAATTAAAAAAATCAGGATTGTGAGAATTGTGTTTGAGAGGGTCACATGGCTGGGCAAAAGTTCCAAGACATTGACAGTATATGTGCTTAATCAGGTGTTAGTTAAATAGGTGTTTTAGTACGCTTTTCAGTGTTACATGTTATATTCACTATTTGGAATATTTTGCCTTTCAAAATATATTTCTAAAACTATACTCCTCCTTTAGATCTAGCAGTTCTCTTTGTTTTTTTGAAATTCTTCTAGTAATGTCAACTGTGTGTGCAAGGACACATATTTAATGATGCTTACTGCTACACTGTTAGGATAAATGTTAAGGCAACATAATTGTTCATTAGTAAGCGAGTATTTAAAGAAATATACATAACATCTGTGCCTACTGAAAGAATAAACTTAATATTTACAGAATGATATATGTTACATTAATAGAAAAATAGCAATTAAAATAGGTATAAAACAATGTCAGTGTTTCAAATGAGGGTCTATAAGGAGTCGCTTAAAATACCTGTAAATAGATATGACATATGTAATTATTTATTTACAATTATTCACTTCTTTCTTGCCTTTAATATGATGCTCTTCAGGTAAAACACTTCTTCAACTCATTGACTTGGCCATGTAACTTGCTATGACCAAATTTAATATAAACAGATGTGAAATATTCTACATCCAAGCAGACATATTACATGATGCTTGCATGGTGTGGTTCTGCCTCTTTTCCTCACCTTTATTAGAGAACATCATGCCTGAGGTAAAGGCTACTCCTTCTCGGAGAGTTCTGGAATGAGAAGAAAGTGACCTCATATAAGCCAGATTAGTCCCCCCAAATGTCAGTCAAGTAACAAGAACAAGAAATAAATATGCATTGTACATCTTTGAGGTACTGTGTTATTTGTTACTGTAGTACTTAATTACTAAGTTCTAACTACTTTTATTTACTATTTTATTTAGTAAATAAAAAATAAAGATATAGATAGATAATAGGCAGGCATTATATATAAAATTTTGAAAATATCTGGGTGATAGTAAGATGACTGTATTATGAGATTCAATTAGAAGAGGAATATTAGAAAAAACACAAATTGAATTTCTCTATCATATAAGTAATATACTTCAATAAAGTTCCACTGTTAGATACTGTTTCTAATACAGTGTTCTGGAATCTCACTGTCTTCCTCTTTGTGGCTGAAAAGTAGCAGTAAAGAAGAAAGAAGACTTGATTATTATTTAGTGTGACATAATCATCAAATATATATAATGTTGATGTATATGTATATATTGATATGGCCATCAAGGATGTATTAGTATCTCCAGAGAGATTGGCAGCATGTCAAAAAAATTCTGCCCATATCTTTAGGTATAGGAATCTGATCAGTGAGAACAATATATTTCCTTTTCGGAAATAAAAATAAAGGGGATGGGGTATGTGTATGTGTGTGGAAGAGAAGGGTAGAAAGATGACTTAACAACTCTACCTGCAAAATATCTTCAACAGAAGGCAATCTCTCTAGATACTTTGTCCACACGTCAAAATTTTGTTCATAATCTAAAATCCAAGATAAAGCCTAATCATTCTATCTTCCTGTGGTCACATCCAATCAAATAACCACTGGCTATTTGAAACTGGTAAAACATTTAATGTATATGAATATATTATTCATAAGTGGTACACTAAGTACATTCTCTTATTGTAATTTTCAGAAATATGGGAAACCTTTGTATGTAGTTTTTATTTATCTCAACAGTTTGCAATTGTAGAACTTCAATATGCATTTATCATTCTAAAAAAGCAACGCACACATTCTAATTTTATCACCTTAATTGCCCCTATTAAGTAGTCTAAGTATTTACCCATTATGCTTTGTTTCCTTTCCCCAAACTTAATTTAGAATGTTTTGTGGTCTGGCTGGTGAGATAATCAACATATTTCTATAATTATAAGTCAAACAGGAATAATAAATTGGCCTATTTGAAGAAATGCATGCATATTATTTAGAAAACTACAAAAAATAGAGAACATCTTTTCACATTTGCACATTTGCACATTTGTGACTTCCTTGTAGCATAAGGAGATAGAAGTTGTTGAGATTGAGCATAGTATAAAACAAATTGCAAAATTCTGTGTTCATAATTTATAATACATGTACATTTTAGTTTCTCTGTAATGTTTTATATTCTTTGAAATGTATAAGTGTTAGCTGTAACAGATGGTTTGCTGGTCTAATGTCTAACTTCCTTTGCATAAATAGAGCAGCAAGTTTTGACCTCCCACCATTTGGGTAGTAAGAGAAAGCCCCACCTCTCCCCTGTGTCTGAGTAACTCTCAGTAGATTCCAAATAAAAGTTTTCATTGTCCTCCAGATAGAGCAATAAACTTCCATGAAATAGCAATGAATAGCTTCACTCCAAGGAGACATATACATAGTAAATGCCTATAAAATGTCATCTGGATGCCCATATATTCATGGTTTCATTATAAGCAAGAATGTATGTATGTAAGTTTTATGGCTTGGAGAATATGGTTTGACCATAATTTGAATAAGGTTTTCTGTGTGTAATACAAATGTGTAGTTTATTTTTATTTTTTTAAAATTAAATTTCTTGGGGTGACACTGGTTATTAAAATTATATAGGTTCCAAATTGTATGATTTTATAATAAATCATCTATGTATTGAATTTTGTGCTTACCACTCTGAGTCAGTGCTCCTTCTGTTACTAAATATTATACCCCTCCTTCTCTATTCTCATCCCCCCTCATCCTCAGGTAATCACTAAACTGTTATCTGTGTCCATGAGTTTTTGTTTTTTTGTTGCTTTCAGCTTTATACCCCACATATGAAAGAAGTCAAATGGTTCTTGACTTTTTCTGTTTGACTTATTTTGGTTAGCACGATAATCTCAAGGTCCATCTATGTTGTTGCAAATGGCAGTATTTCATTTTTCTTGTGGTTGAGTAAAATTCCATTGAAATATGCACCTCACCTTCTTTATCCAATCATCTATTGAAGGATACTTTGGTTGTTTCCATGTCTTGTCCACAGTGAATAGTGCTGCTATGAACATTGGGGTACACATATCTTTGCAGGAAAAGGTTTTCAGGTTTTTGGGGTAGATAATCAGAAGAAAGATTGCTGGGTCATATGGTAATCCTATTCTTAATTTTTTTTTTTGTTTTTTTTTTTTTTGTTTTTGCTTTTTGGTACGTGGGTAGCTCCCTGACTGGGAATCGAACCCAGGCCACAGCGCTGACAGCGCCAGCGCCGAAGCCTTAAGCCACTACACCATCAGGGAACTCCCCTATTCTTAATTTTTAAAGGAACCTCCATACAATTTTCCATAGTGCTTGTACCAATTTACATTCCTACCAGCCATGTATGAGGGTTCCTTTTTCTCCCCAGCCTCTGCAACACTTGCTATTATTTGTTTTGCTGATGACAGCCATTCTAACAGGTGTGAGGTAATATCTCATTGTGGTTTTGATTTGTATTTCCCTAATGGCTAGTGAAGTTGAGCAATTTTTCATATATCTGTTGGCCATTTGTATGTCTTGTTGGGAGAAGTGTCTGTTGAGACCCTCTGCTCATTTTTTAATTGGATTATTTGTTTCATTTTTTGTTGTTATTGATTTGTATGAGCTTTTTATATATTTTGGATATTAGCCCCTTACTGAAGGCATTGTTTGCAAATATCTTCTTCCATTTATTTGATTGCCTGTTTGTGTTGTTGATGGTTTCTTTTGCTATGTGGCACAGGCCAGAAGCATCACATTCCCTGACTTCAAATTACACTACAAAGTGACTATAATCAAAACAGCATGGTATTGGGTACAAAAAAAAAAAAAAAAAGAAACAGACACACAGAACAATGGAAGAAAATTGAGAACCCAGAAATAAACCCACATGTATATGGGCAAATAATTTTTGACAAAGGAGTCAGAAACATACAATGGAGAAAAGAAATCCTCTTCAAAAAATGGTGTTAGGAGATTTAGAAAGCCATGTGCAAAAGAAAGAAACTAGGTTGCTATCTGTCATCTTATACCAAAACTAAGATGAAAGACCTAAATATAAGACCTGAAACAATAAAATACATAGAAGAAAACATAGGTACTACATTTGTGCATATTTGTCTTAGAATTTTATGAATTTTTCCTCAAAGGCAAGGGAAGTAAAAACAAAAAAAGCAAATTCAATAGGTTGAAACATTTATTTTTAACTTTTGTCCACAGTACGACAATTGATACTATATTTTTAAAATGTTTTTTCAGTCTTTCAGCAGTAGCCTCATCCTAAAATTTATTTTGATTGAAAGGGTTTTCTGATATATTGGACCAGATATCTCTTTATTGTGAAAACTGTTTTGTGTAGAATATTTAGCAACATTGTTAGCCTCTACACATTAGATACCAGTTGCAAATCCCCAAGTTATGCCAATCAAAAGTGTCCCTAGACATTGTCAAATCCCACCTAGGGGGCAAAGCCACCCCTAGTTTTAGTTACCCACCATTCACCATGGTTTAAAGATATTAAATGAAAAATTCCAGAAATAACCAATTTGTAAGTTATAAACTACATGCCATTTTGAGTAGCATGATGAAATCTTGTATCATCCGGCTTAGTTCCACATGGGACATGAATCATCCCTTTATCAAACATGTCCATGTTGTATATACTATCTCTCAGGTATTATATTGGCAGTTTCACATTGCAGTTCTTGTGTTCAGGTCACCCTTTATTTTACTTAATAATGGCTTCAAAATAAAAGAGTTATGATGCTGAGAATTCAGACATGCCCCAAAGCCATAAAGTCCTTCCTTTAAGAGAAAATATATGTATGTACAGTGAAAAAGATAGTATATATTATGTTTGGTACTATCTGCAGTTTAAGGCATCCACTGAGGGTCTTGGAATGTATCTCTCACTGATATGAGGAGACTAACAAACATATTTAAATTAAGTATATTTAAATATGTATGTAAGTTAAATTATTTTTATTAAAGAGATTTATTAAAGGTTCACAAATTCTTCATTCTTGATCTTTCTTTTGCGAAATGCTAAATCAAATGTACAGAATACATGTTGAAAAAACATTTTATAAATTTCAAGTTATTTAACCATTAATATTTATTAATAAATGTGAAATTATTGAATATAACATACAAACGTATAGAAACTGTGTTCTTCCAAGCTTGTAATTTTTATTAATAATGTCTGTAAGTTGTCATATTTTCACACATTTGGGTTGCAGTTGGCAAACTAATTTTAAACGTACATTGTATGTGGTCCCATGGCACATGTCCTATGGTATATTAGTTTTATATTTGACTCACCACAAAAACCTGGCAATGCTAAATTGGTTTTTATCCTGTTTAATAAGATGAGTTCACTTGTCATTTCCTAGAAGCTCATATCCAATGACCACTTTCTCTTTTCAATATCAATCATCCACACACAGATGCTAATCCCTGTTATTGTAAAAAATGGTACGAAATCATAAATTTAAGGATTAAGCATTCTCATTACAATTACTTTCGGTTATAGCTCACTTGCACAATTTCTCCTATTCAACACTATTTTGACTTTATCAAGACCTCTTATTAGTTGTTTCTTACAATTTTTTACTATTAATCAAAGCACTTTTTCCCTGTCAAGTTTAGATTTAATAATCTATCACTATAAATAATGCCTTTCAAAAACGCTCAGCTCCCTTTCTTGTCTGCTACTCAAATGTATTCTTCTGAAAAATAATCAAACCTTGATAAATTTAACCTTGATAAATTTATGCACTTCATAATTTATTGGGGAAAGGAAACTCATTAAACATAACTTCTTCATTTTACTAATCGATAAACCATCTGTGCCATTGTGTTTTTTGTCTTGTTAAAAACCTCCGTCCTCTCATCTAAGGCCATTTATTCCAAGTGTGCTCTTGATTCTTGTGTCTTGCCTTTTTCAAGTCTTACTCCTTTACATCATTATTACACTGCATTTCCACCTCTGCTGGACCATTCTAATAAATGTTTCAATGTGTGAGAATGTAGTAATTTTTAAAGTGATGAATTTTTTTAGCTCTTTCTGTAGTTATTGCCATATACCATTGCCTCTCTTCACAAAAAAAGAATATTCTTGATGAAGTTTTCAAAAAATGTTTTCTTTAATTTGGTGTCATCCATTCTTTCTTCAGTACCTCCAATCTAGATTTTGCCAACAACATGAGTATACTTATTTTTAAGTCTGTGATGATTCATGTTGCTAAACTCGATTCCGAATGTTAATCTTTATCTTAAAAGCAACTTGTGCAACCTTTTAAACAACTGTGTCTTGTCTACTATATGGTACTCTATTTTATATTGGCATCCATGACAAAAATGTTTTTATCTGCCGCTCCTGTATCTCCTTGCTTGTTGCTCTTTCTCTCCCTAATTTCACTATTGTGTATGATGTTAGCTCTGGGTTTATCTTATAGAGCCATTTTTAATGCTGAGGTGCATTCCTTCCAAAAATAATGTGTTGAATACTTTTATTAAGAAGGGTATTAAATTTCAATGTTTTTTCATATTTGTTTAGATGATAATATAATTTTTATCCTTCATTTTGTTAATATTTATTTATTTGTGTATCACATTTATTGATTTGTATACGTTAAACCATCCTAGTATCCCAGGAATAAATTCCATTTGGTTAATTTAATCCTTGTCTTGCACCTTACACAAAAAGCAACTCAAAATAGCTTAGAGGCTTACAAATATAAGACATAAGTCTGTAAAACTAGTGGAAACCATAGGGTAAAAGCTTCATGACATTGTTGTTGGAAAAAATTCATAGATAAAACATCAAAAGCACAGGTAACTTCTACTTTTGATCATTCTTTTCTTGATAATATGTGTGCATTGTTCTTAAAGAGTAAAATAACATAGTAAGATGACTTGGATCCTCAAGTTAACCTCAACAGTATGTTCAAGGAGGTAACCTTGAATCTTATTGCATAAAGAAGTGGCTATCATAACCTGGAATCAAAGCACAGAAAAAGGTTTGATCTACTTTGATTTTCAAACATCTGACTTATAGAAACTCAGTGAAAGGATAGTTCCCTTCTACTTTCTGAAAGTAGAAGGGATCTGAAAGGAGATAAAATTGGCTCCAAATCCTATATATACCAGGTCTGGCACAAATCACACCCTTTCTTTATGAGCTGGTAATCTATGCCAAATATTTTATTACAAAATCATAATCATGTAATATTACAAAATAATAAGCATAAAATTCTGTAACATAACAGTATCACACTCAAGCATACTATATGACAATATTTTAGGTGAAATGTTCAAATTGCTGTTCATTTTGTGCAAGCCATTCACATACAGGGGCCATCATTACTTTTGCCAGACACTGTATATTAGACACATGTGGGACAGTGTGTGTGTGTGTGTGTGTGTGTGTGTGTGTGTGTGTAACTGAACAAAGTTACTCATATACTTACATGTTGCCTGTTACATTTCATGAAGGACAATTTTCATCTCCATTTAATATCCAAGCTCTTTGAAACTTACAAATGTGTAGGTTGCATTCATCTGGGCCCATGACTGCCCTTGAGTTTTAGAAACCCAGAGCAGCATAGACTAGCAGGGCCCTTCTTTGAGGACAGAGTCAGCAGCATAACAGGAACTGAATAATAGGTTCTGAGCATCCTGCAGCCAAAAAAGCTCTTCCAAGAACCTAACAGTGCCCCCTCAAAAGCAAGGGGAAAACTTATCTCACAAAATTATAACTAATGCTAGTCATCTTCTAACCAAGTATGTAAAGATAAGGAAAAGCTAAGAAAGAAGATCTCTTATTCCAGAAAAATCTGAGTTACACATAGCTAGTGGTATGGGTGTATTTCTTTTTACATGAAAGTAGTTCTAAACACAGAACACACTATTTTATTTAGTATTATGTGTCATTTTTATTGGGGAATGGCTTTGCTCTGCCACCCTATGGATGTTTCATGTCTTCACATAAACCAACCAGCCAAGGCTCAATCACAGCTGACACAAGCCTTAATGGGACACGAAGTGATCCCCTCAGAACATGAGAACATAGGTGGTTGGTGAGGAGCTGTTGCCAGGCCATTTCTCACTCACTCCCCTCTCTTCTCAGACAGTTTGTTGTCACCTGCGGAGTGCCAATGAGGGATGAGACTCTCTACCTTGCCCAGCTAATGGCACAGAATTGATTCCTCAACAACACAGGCTCAACTGTGTGTGTTTCACTGCCACCACATCAGGTCCCTTTGGTGTCTGTGGCATCCGATGGGACAATGGATACAGCAGTAAGTTATCATCTTTATCCTGCTTTGTCTGTCTATGCAAGTAACACACTCTACCCAACAAGGAATCACTATTTCTTTACTAGTCCGCTGCCAGCCTTATTACAACTGAAAAGATGCTCAAACATTGTCTGTCTGATATTCTGTCAACACAAAAAAATAGTTGTTTAAAATATAAAATTATGCTGGCGCTTCACTAATATAGTACTTAACCTGCAATTAAACATGTCACTCTGTAAGATCTGTCCTATCATGTCCTGAATTGCACCAATGATAATTACAGACACGAACGGTTCTTTGAAATTCAACCTTCACCTGCTTTTATTTGTAAAATCTGAGAAGCAGAAAGAAATACTTTCAATATTAATTTTCTTCAAAGCAAACAAAGTGGAGAACTTTTACTATTGGTATCTTGACATTCATTATGCTGCTAACTAGAGCATCTTCCGCACCAAGCAGGTGTGAAGAGAGAGAACGTGAGGATTTCAGAAAGAGGAGTTGGACACGAGAGTGTTTGAAGTCAGAGAGAACACACACGGAAAGATAAGGCAACTCAAACATTAAAAGCTGCAAGAAGTCATTATCAACTTTAAGACTGAACAAAAACAACAGATGATTACCATAGCATATAATTGTCCTTGTTGCTTATACCACTGGAGACAGCTGCTACTGTTAACTCATGCTGAACTGCTGACACTTCGGGGGCCTAGATCCTCCACAAGGTGTTATCAGTCACTGTTTGCTATCTTGTAAGAGTCACTACAGACCTCTGGAGACTTAGCAAACTGTTTTTACCAGTGAGTTTTTGAGGTAAAGAGATGAAAGGCAGTGTTTGGATCTCATTGCCTGCCTACTACTCCCTTACAGATGCCATTCATTTATCAAACTAAACTGAAAGCCATCTGGCAACTGAGCCATAAAATTATAGTTTTCATGGTTCCAGTCCTTGTAATACAGTGCAGAACATAGGGGGAAAGGACTGGACTTGAGAAGCAATAGGTTAAAAATTGGATATCCGACAGTTTTTCTTTGAGATTATATGACCATTATGTACAGTTCAAGTGCTGCAGTCATGCTCTGATACTCATTCCTGCCCTCCACTATCAGCTCAGAGATGAGCATGCAAACTAAGGACGTTTAATTATAATGAATCGCAGAACTTTTGCAAGAGGTACTGAAAAACATGCTTCGCTTCTCTATATGAACTTACTGGTTATCAGAGAGAGAGAAACGAAGCATGGTTTTCAGTACTTCTTGCAAAATGTGGGATAAGAGCTGCTGTAGCTAAGTTTTCCTACATGCAGTCTGCTGAAAATGCCACAGCAAAGTCCGTCCGAGAGACTGAGAAAAATCAATCCTTAGGGAATTGGTCTGACTTTTGAAAATAATATTTGAATCTAGATTATCCAGATACGTGAAAAATGAGTTTTAAAGTATTGATTGATTTTTTTCTTAAGACAGTTTTTTTTTTTTTAATTGTAACCAAGAGGTTTCTAGCTGACCCATGAGGTAGGTATTCTGAGAAGTCCCATAACTTGAGAATAATAAACAAAAATAGTGGGTAGTGACAATCTTCAGGAAGAGGGAGGAATGCATTTGTATGTGTGTTAAAGACATTATCCCTGAATCTCACAGTGGGATTATAATCAAATGCTTTTGTTTGTTTGTTTGTTTGTTTTTGTTTATACTTCAATAAAACTTTATTTACAAAATATCAGTGGTGGGCTGGGTTTGGCCCCCAGGTTGCACTTTGACAACCTCTGGCTTAGGCTATACTTTTTGCCTCAGGTGGGAGTGAAAGAGGTTTCTTTAAGTTAAAGTCAGCCACAGGGCAATAGATTCTTGATGAGGAGAGAAGGACACAGAAGGTAAAAAGCAGACCATAACATCGCAGTGATGCTAAAGCCAATAGGAAAAGTCAATCTCTTCAGAGACGCTGGAGGGAACTATATAAGTCTTGTCTGGACTAGAGAGAAATAAGGGGGTGACCCCATTAATTTCAGGAATTCTTTCTTCTTATTAGCAAATGAAAAGCTGAAAAGTAGAAAATGCTTTCTTAGAGTGAACCTTTTATTTAATGTGCTTCTTCTGGTGACTCTATCATGTCTTCATGGAATTCTTTTTCTTTACAGCCAGTGCCAGCTACATACTTTGTGGAGCCCTGTGCCAAACAAAAATACAAAACCCCTTGTTCAAAAGAGCAGGATAAAATTGTCATTAATCTTCTAAAATATGAAACTTTTCCCTCACTTCCATGATCTCTCTTGACTCTTCATCGTGTTTTTTAGGTGGTTTTTAAGGTTATTTTATCTAAATAAAAATAAATGCAATTTTAAATCATTAGCATGAACTTGATCTTTCATACATTATACATTGTGCAATGCCAGTTTTAAATGCAATTATAAGAACATTTAACTCATATATAGAATCACTCAAATTATACAATTTGCATTTCTTAGTTGGTCTATGCCTATATATTCCATTCTTACCAACAGAATGGAAAATACTAATGGAAACAAACTCAACTGTTTCTAACTTACTTTTTGAAATGCCCACTTTACACCAACACTCTCTTGTTTTGACTTGCTGACAAGTAGGAAATACTGAAAGGAAAAAAATGAAAAACAAAAAACTGTGGGTTGACCTATCTTTCCTTTTCCTTCTCTGTCAGCATATACATTTGGCTAACAGGAGTAAGAAAGAATACGATAGGATTATTTCGTCTTTTGTGTTTCTTAAACTATCAAGCCATCTTTTTGTCTTTGAATAAGTTTTGGTTCAATGGGAAAGCATCGTCTTTCAGGGCCATCTGAAACAGCACACTGCCTACCTTACAGATTTTTGTGGGATTGCCTTAGCTTAGCTATTTCCACACAGTTTGGTTATCCAATGTGTCCAGTGCTGGTTGTAAAATCCATTTTCATTCACTCTGTCAGGCTCATCAAGCAGCTCTTCTTTAGGAGCTTAGAAATTTTACTTAAGTTGATTTTCTTTTCCTGTTAACTCCATACAACTTGTCTTAAATAATACCTGGACTTTTCCTTCCAATACCTGGAATTTTTCCCAAAATTCATCCATTCAAATCTCAGATGATTATTGAGCACTTACTGTGTGCTGGGGACTATTCTAGTAGATTCCTGAATCTCATCTCTACCCTCAAAGAAATTAAATTCTAGTAAGGGGAGACAAACAACAAACAAGACACATAATATAATAATTACATAGTATGCTAGAATAAAAAGTTCTATTTTTGAGAGAGAGAGAGAGAGAGAGGAGAAGAAAACAAAATCATATGGGAAAAGGGATTTGGGAAGCCATAGATGAGTATGTCATGCAATTTTAAATAAAAAAATTAGGGTAGGGCTCGCTGAGAATGTTAGAGTTGAACCAAGACCTAAAAGAAATGAGTGGGTTAAGAAGGCTGAAGTCTAGAGGAAGAATGAGAGCTGAGAAGAAATGGTACAAAAGTACGGAGGCAGAAGACTTTCTGGCACGCTTGAGAACCAGTACTAAAGCTGGTCTCCCTGGATGAGAGTAAGTGAAAAGGGGAAATCTGAGAATTCATTAAAGCAGGTCCTGCAGGGTCTGGTGTGGTAAAGATTCGGCTCGTATGCTTAAGTAAAACAGGGTGGGGATGGCCAGTTTTGAGAGGAATTGTAACGTGGTATGATTTACTTTTGGAAAGTTCACTCTGCCTTCTATGTTGAAAACATTCTGTTACAAAGAGGTAGAAGCAGGAAGACTCTCTAGGAGATAATTATCAAACTCTAGGTAAAAAGACAATAATGGACTGAACCAGGGTGAGAATAGTGGGAGGGTAAAAAGGGTCGAATTCTGGATCTACTAGTATATTCCTACAGAACGTTCACCTCAATGTGCCCTTCTTTCTGAGGAGTTAAGAGTCACCAAGAAATCTTATTCTTTCTCATGTCTTTATTTTTTCTCTCTTCATCTAGATATTTGAAAATTCCTATGTAAATCTGTTTCTTCCAAAATTATCAGTGAATTATATTCAGGGTATTTTGACATAGGATAATGACCAGTCTACGCGTGTCCCAATCTTTTAAGATAGGAGATAAAGAATATTTATTGTCCATTTAAATGTGACGGCATTTCACACTGGTCTACTTTATTCATGTGTTTGTAAGTACAAAGTTTTGACAACTATGTTTTAAATTCCATATGTGAGTCTTACAGGCTTTGGTCATCATACTATATAAATCATGTTAAGACAATTGTGGCAATGTAAACTTCAATGTTAAGAATAATCAAAGTCATGGGAAATGAATATTATAAAAATGAAGACTAATAGGAAACATTTAAATTTAGAAAATGATTGCTACTTTCAGGTAAAACCATTTTTAAAAAAATCAAGTTTTTATTTGAAAAAGTTGAAAAGGTATTTTCAAAAACAATTATGACTGAATTAGATACACATATAAGTAGAAGGGATTAAATTCAAATCTAATACAGAGCTTTGTGAATTTCAGGGACATGAAGATTATAGAGGTGTTATCCTCAGAAACTATCAGCAAGACAGCAGCCATCAATTTTGTTGTTCAGATACTCATCTTCTACCTACAAGGGTTTTGTTGGTCCCTTGAGGTTTTTCACTCTGGTTCAGTGATCCATTCTTAGTCAATAATTCATTCTGGGACTCCTGAACTGATGTGTTCGGGTTTTTAAAAACACATTTACATGGTGTACATTCTGGAGATCCACAATACTTGATTCACATTTCATTTAAATTGTTTACTTGTTAAAAATCATAATTAAAACCAAGTACATTTAATTGTACTACAGATAACAAATTTTAGGACATGAATAACAATGTTTATTTCAATGTAATTAGTTCAGTGCATTTGTGTGCTTACATTGGAATTAAGCATTCCTTTGACTTCACTGAGTATATATTTAAGTCTTTCATTTTCATAAATAAGTAATTGACAATAGAGCTGGTAGTTCTGTATTGACTTTTTAAAAATTCAGAAAGGCAAAACTGCGCATGCAAAGGTGTGCAATAGTACAATATAACACATTGTCATAATCTACAGTTCTTAAAAATGACCCCCAATCTTCAGATCATTTGATTGATTTTAAAGAAAAATTTTGGATAATGTGAGATTTAGATAAAAGTTTTCAGTTCTTAATAACATAGTAGTAAGCTTTAAAATGTAAGCTTAAACATAATAGAACATGGTTTTATACTATACAGATTTATTGCTTAGTGTTTTGAATGATGCATATGAATGGATATGTATAAAATTTGTGTAGCAGTTTAAATAATATGAACATTGTTAAATGATTTTAGTGATCTCAGTTTGAAAAAAAAATGTTGCTTTTGTTTCCAAGCTTTCAGATTAATTTAATTGAAGAGAATCATAAATTCACAATGTGACCAGTTAAAAAATACTTAAAAAATAATAAGCAACTTCCTATGTATGTGAATCAGGATTATTTCCCAAAATGATATATCTAAAATGAAATATAAAATTATATTGAAGTTGATGGATGATTGCAAATTTTATTAAGAAGACTACACAGCAAATACTTACTGTCTTCCCGATTTATTCTTATTAATTTATTGTATTTGTTTCCTATTGCTGTGTAACAAGTTACTACAGATGTTGTGGTTTAATACAACATGCATTTATTTGCCTTCGGTTCTGTAGGTCAGAAACCCCATGTGGAATGACTGCTTTCTCTGCTGAAGGTATCACAAGGATAAAATCAATGTACACATCAGGCTGAGTTCTCTTGTAGTCTCTGGGAAAAAAAAATACACATCCAAAGTCATTCTTGTTATTTGCAGAACTCAGTTTCTTGCAGGTGTAGGACTAGTATTCCTGTTTCATTTTTGGCTGTCAGCATTCTTTGCCTCCACCATCTCCAAAGCCAGCAATAGGTAACCTCTTTTGTATAAACATAAAATTTCTTTAATGCTTTGAATCTCCAAATGCTACAATCTCCCCTATGAATATCCTACTCTCTTTTAAAGAATCACCCAAATTAGGTGATACCCAGTGAGGATTAACTTTCCAATTTAAAAGTAACTAATTTGGAACACTAATGACATCTACAAAATTGTTTTCACAGCACCCCGATTTGTGTTTGTTTGAAATTTATTCCCAGCTAGGAAAAGGTGTATGTAATAGCAGGACATGGATGATATAGATGTCTTATGGCCAGTTGTAGAATTCTGCTTATCACAATTTATTTTTAATTAAGATAAATTAAATTAAAGATATTTACACATATAAAGGATTATTTTGTGTAAATATTTAATTTAAATGAATATCCCAATGGTTTAAAAAAATATTTGAAAGGTGCTGGTTTAAGAAAATACTTTTACATGAACAAAATAAGGACATCAAAACATTGACCATTATCAGATAGGTAATGCATTCTAATTTTTAGTGATTAGTATGAAAGTGGTGCACTAATGCCCAGAGCTTACCATTTCAAATCCCAGTAATATTTTCCTACACTTTCCAGGCTTTTATCCCCGCTAAGGCTTGAGCTCACTGAGTAGAAGAGTCTACTACTATAAAACAAGGTTTCTGTTTATATTTATCAGAGTAATCATTGTTAAAGATTTTCAAGACATCTATATCATCTAAAGAATCATTAATTCATTTTATTAAAGAGTTTTATAGAACTTATCTAGACAAAACTTTAAATCTATAGAAGAGCTGCAATAATAGTTCAAAGATTTTCTATATACCCCTTCATCCAATATTAACTAAGGCTGACATTTTACATAACTATGGTTGATAATTCTGAATTAATACATCAACATTGGTACAGTTTCATAAGTTAAACTAAATGTTTTATTTAGATTTCCCCAGTTTTTCCAACAATGGGCTTCTTCTGTTTCAGTATCCTATTCAAAATACCATGTTGTATTTATTAGTAACATCTCTTAATTGCCTTTAATATATGACAGTTTCTATATCATGCCTTGTCCTTCAGGACCTTGACACTTTTGAAGGGTAAACTATTTTATAGGATGTCATTCAATTTTGTGTTTTTCTGATGTTTTCTTATGAGTGGACTGGAGTTATAGATTTGGTGGGGAGAGTGCTATTGAGATAACATGCCTTTCTAATTACTCGTACATCACATTAGAGGAGTCCATGATAGCAACATCACTTATCACTGGTGAACTTCACCTTGATTACCTGGTGTCTGCAAGATTTCTCCCCTGTAAAGTTACAATATAAAGTTATCAGCAAATGCAGTCCATGTTCAAGAGGAAGGTATTAGACTCTATCTCCTGGAGAGGGATATATCAAATAATTTGTAGATGTATGTTAAAATCACTACATAATTAATAAATATTTTGTGAGGCATATACACAGAGGATATGCAAATATCAAGCTGCTTCTTACAGTGTGGTCATTAATTTTAACATTCTTCAATGCATTAAGCCTATAGCCGTTATTGCTATACTGCATAAATGATAATTTATTTCCTCCCTTTCTTTTAACTTAACTAAAATTCTTCTGGATGAAAAATTTGATCTCATTTAATTATTCATGTCCATGTATTTTTCTCTCATTTCTTTAATTATTTATTCATTTATTTTTTTCTAACTTTCAGTTATAATCCAATACTATTGTTATTTATGTTGTTCAAGTCATTAAAGCACTGGTTGCTCTTCTAAGATGTCTCCTGTAGCCCTGATGGCTCCTTAATTTTTCTTTTTAGCATTTTCTCATTTTATGGCTCCAAAGGAAACTCCACGTTCTTCTTGCATTGTCCCTGCCCCAATTCTAGGATCAGCTACTTCTCCTAGAGATCCAGGAACCTGTTGAAAATTCAAGGTAAACGTAGCGACCACATGTTTAAACCAAAAAGGATGACTACAAACCTACACTTTGGAGGGATGAAGCAAGTTTGCTAGAAGGTTTTTCTAATTTTTTCTACCTGCCTAACTGGCTTCCCATTTTCTCTTACGACCTCTCTCCTGCAACTCCCACAGCTGCATACCACTCATTTTTACTTGATGCTAGAAGCAGGGTGATGGGATCTGGGACTGGGAGGGGAGAGTGGTCTCAGATTCAACCTGTTTCCTGCCAGCTCTATGCATTTAGTTTTCAGTCCTGTGATCTTCACAAGTGCTCCTACCTCCTCTTCCAGTTTTAGTGGTTAGTCTGACGCATACTTCTGTCTCTCCACAGTGGTTTGTCCTGTGACCTCAGTGTGCTCTGATGGATTTAAGAAAAGTAATTTATTTTCCTTTTGTCCAGGCTTTTTGTTTTATATGAAAAGAATTCACATTCCAGTTCTGTTTCTCTGAACTAAAGTTATTGCATTATTGTATGTTGAACAAGTAACCTGAAAAGAGGAATTAGAAGGTAACGCTATTAAACTTCATGAAAGAAACACCAAATGTTTAACATCTAATGGTGTCTTGTGTTTTTTGTAATTGGTTATGAGATTAATGATGTGCTCTGGATGGCAACATCTAGAATTTCTTAAGGTTAATTATCTAGCATTCTAAATTACAAATGCTAGAATACTTGGAAAAAGTATTATTTTCCATTTCAAATGATGTATCATTGCAACTTTTATAACAATATTTTGTGAACACCTTGATTTAGTGTAAATTCCATTATGGTTATCCAATCATTTATTTACTAAAACAAATATCAACAATTTATAAATTAGCAATACCGTAAACTTTGTTCTCATCCTGGGGATACATAAAATGATCAATTAGCCTCATCTGAAACTTTACTCACCTACTATATTAAATTAGGACCTAATTCATTTATTTCATCAATTTCTAGGAGATCAACAATGTATTCAACTGAAACCGTATAGCTGAAAAGTAATTTTAGCTTTAAGCATTCAGAATTGAGGAGACTGTAACATGTGTAAACTTGGAGCTCCACAATAACAAATGAGAGGACTTAATAATTGTTTAGTAACTATTATTTTGTGACTGAGCATTTTTATTAATGGGTGAAGGGGGAGGTGATGGGCATTCTTAACTCACACTACTATATGTTCGAGTATTTGCACCACCTTGCAACCAAGTACAACCACTCTCAACTCTGGTAGGTTTATCATTGTTTTAACCAGCAAACACACCTCACTTAGCCCTGAGAACTTTCGTTATGTGTAGCAACCACTGACAGCTGACGCATTGTAAACCAGGCCACCTAAGCAAGCATGATAGTGACTGCTGCGTTTGAACTGGAGTTTGAGAGAACTTGTCACTATTTCCCCCCTAATATCTTAGGTATGTCCTTTTGCAAAAATAGAAAGCCACTGAATTGTAACCAGTCAAATCAGTATTGGGGGTGTTCCCTGGTGGTGCAGTGGCTAGGCTTTGGTGCTCTCAATGCCGCAGCCTGGGTTTGTTTCTCAGCCAAGGAACTACCCCCAACCCCCAAAATAAAACAACAAAAAAACAACAAAAAACAGTATTGAATTATGACACTGTTCACCTATGACAATCAAAAGTCAATGACATCTGAAACAGGAAAATATTCACTTATTTTGAAGCCAACACTGAAGAAAAATATTACCCTGAAAATCAGTGTAAAAAATCAAATAAACAAATTAATATGATTAATTTTGCACAGCATGTTCTTTAAACCTTTTCTTATTTTTCTTCTTGAAAGGAGAGTAGATTGGAAGAAAGGACTTTTACTCTAATTGTCTTATACCAATTATTTTTTAAATTGGAAATTTATTATTAAATTGTCCCATGCCAAGTATTTTTTCCCAGTTTGGCAAGAAGTTATTATTATGGAATGAATGAGGCAATAATTTTGCTTTCAAAAGCTATGAAGACTTAAGAGGATGAAACTTGATATTTTGTCTTATTTCATGCTAGTAGTAATATGAAATGTTTTATTTCCAAGTTTCATTTTATAACATTTATGTACAATGAATGGCACATTGCAAAATAACTGGGTAATAAGCTTTGTGATGAATCTACTCTGAATTGAATGACTTAAAAAAGTTTAACCCAAGGGGTTATGTTATATTAAACTCAAAATTTTTTTCGGAATATTTCTTTTGAATTGTTTTATATTACTGTGATAGAAGAGTAACTTCCATTGAAGTTTCACAATTTCAAAGAGAAGAGAATTATGTTATTTAATCCTAAGCAGATATGGCTCCTCTGACAGGCTTTTATTCAGCATCATTTTGTAGATCCTTCATTTTGACCACACGAGAATTCAGTTATTACGACACATTGTTTCAAGTTGTATAGACATTATTTTAAATAGCAATAAATTGCATACTAATATTAATTGTGAATTTTGCTTTGTTTCTTAACAATTGGGTTATAGGCCTCTTATTTTTTGTAATTTAAGAGTGAGATTTATGTCTTACAGCTAAGCATATTTAAAGGAAGTCAATTTAAGTATTGGTATTATTATACAAGGGCTGTCTGGAAAGAATCCAGCCATAAATGCCTCTAATTTTCCTATTACATGGCTGGATACTTTCTGGGAAGCCCTCATCTATTGCTTGTGTTCTTAAAATATGTGTGGTTTAATTAAATGTAAATTCACACAACAACTGACTCAATGGATCATGTGTTGAGTTGTAAAGATATATAGCAAGGTGCCAAAAAATGTATATACATTTTAAGAGATGTTATCTGTGTATTACTTTTCGAAGTTGAATTGAAGTAGCAATACGTAGTATGACATTTGGCGTTAACCAAATGAATGTTAGCATCACCATGTGACAGGCAGGAGAGTCAAAGTAAGTGGCAGAATCACAGTGTTTGAGGAGCGAAAGACCAGTTTGAAGTGGTATTTGAAATTTGAGAATGCTGTTTGAATTTCCCCCACAATCTCCTGATCTAACACCACTTGACTTCTACCTATGGGGGATCTTAGAGGATGGGTTGTACTGTAGAAAACCAGGTACACTGGTGGTATTTCAGGAAGAAAATGACAAGGCATGCACAGTGATAGAAGTGGACACTTTGGTCAAAGTTGCTCAAGCAGTAGTTCACCGTAATTAGAAGTGTCTGGACGCTGATGGTAACCACCTTGAGCAACTCTTATAATTGCAGAAGTCAAATGTGACTTGTATTCATCTATTGTTATTGGTATATGTTGAGTATTATATTTTAATACAGATTTTTTCTTTCTTAAAATGTGAATACATTCTTTTGGCTATCTCTCTCTCTCTCTCTCTCTCTCTCTCTCTATATATATATATATATATATATATGTGTGTGTGTGTATACATACATATATATATATATATATGTATGTATACACACACACACACACACACACACACACACACATACATATATACAGGATTTGGCAGAAGTAATGCTAGACCATGTATGTGAATGTTTCGCATGAGATTTAACCTAAAAAATGTCATATAGTGTGCTTGTGTGTGATAGTGTTATATTACAGAATTACATGCTTATGGTTTGTACTAAAAGATTTGGTATAGATTACCAGCTTATAAAAAAGGGGTGTTATTGTGCTGGACCCTATATATAATAAATATGTAATAAATTTATCATATATAATAAAAAGCAAAGTATATTAACTACCTACTCTTAAGCTTTTAAAATAAAATACTTTGAAGATACAGAGGAGAAGTAATGAATCCATTTTGAAGGTCAGGAAAAGATTCATAAAAAACATTGAAATTTGAAATGACATTAACTAACTGAGAAAGATTGAGAAGAGAAGGTATTTGGGGTGGGGAGACCAACCTGAATGGAGAAAAGAACACTGGGGAATGAATGCTAACTAGGCTTTTGGAAGGAAAAGAATTGGAGAAAAAATACTTTAGTTTCAGTAATATTTCATTTTGTTTCTGGACTCTCATTTTCAGCCTAATGCTAACCATGTTCAAATTATTTAACACCTCTATGCTATGGATCATGTCAAAGTCTCTTTATCTTGACATTCTGAAGACATTCAACTGGATTCCTGCTAACAATTTTTTTCTGGGAAGAAATTGCCCTGTTGTTTCACCATCATAAAATCCTAATGGCGATATGGTAATTCTAGAGCTAAAAGTGTCACTAAACTAGCAGTAAATTTCATAATAAAAAGAAACCATATAGCTAAATTGGAGAAGTGTATTGGCCCTTAAACAAAGTCCTGGGAGATAGAATTCTGTTTTTTATATCAAAGAATTGAAAAGAGAATTATTGTCCTAAACTCCATTAATTAATTCTGGTAAATTCTAAAGGTTATTTTTATTCTGCCTGCAACATGTATGTTAGAAAAAGATTACTTCCCATACGATTTGGCATATACCATCTCCAAGTCCAGAGAAATCTTGCTCAAGTGAATGTGGGATCCCATTGTCAAGGAAGTTATTTACACACTGTTCACTCTGTGACTTGGTTGTCTCTGCTTTTGATTATATCCACAATATCCAATACATTGTCAAAAAATTTAATTTCCCTAGTTGAGTTGATCATACCATTGATATGCAATATTGTATTGATGGTTTTATTTTTAAAGGCATCTGCTTTGCCTGTTTGTCAGATCATAGGCTGAAAATATTTCCTTGCTTTTTCACTCTTCACTTCTTGCCCTCTTATTGGTGTGGGCCTTGCCCCTTATTTTTGGCTGACTTGAGGTGGGAGGGGTAACCTTTTTGTTAAGACAGCTGTTAGCGTTAGGATAAAGTCAGCTTCCAAGTCTGACAACTGCACACACAGGAGACTGCCTTCCCCAACATTTATGAGCTACGTGGTTTGCAAACACTTTCTCCTATTCTATGGGCTCTCCTTTTTACTTTCTTGATGGTGTCCTTTGAAGCACAAAAGTTCTTAATTTTGATAGTGTCCACTTTGTCTATTTATTTTTGACCTATGCTTTTAAAGTCTTATCTAAGAAACTAGTACTTGATCTAAGACCAATGATTTGTTTACCATCTATGTAAGTTCTACCTTTCCCTGAATGTGATCTCATAAATTCCTATAAACTTGATTATACACACTATGAAGCATTTTCAGACTGACTTTTTTCACTTTGGAATATGCATTTAATATTTATCCATGTCTTTGTGTGTCTTGATAGATCATCCATTTTATCACTGAACAATATTTTATTGTATGGATGTGTTATAATTTTGTACCCTATCATTTGTTCAAGGACATCTTGATAGTTTTCAGTTTTTCATGATTATGAATAAAGCTGAAGTAAACATTAGTATGCAGGTTTCAAATCAGTTAGGTAAACACTAAGGAGCACAATTGCTTGATTAGAAGGTGAAACTATGTTTGGCTTTCTAAGGTGCTGCAAAACTATCTGCCAAAAAGGTTTTACCATTTGAATCGCTACCAGAGATAAAGAAATATCCTTTTGCTTCTTATCAGAAATAGGTATTGTCAGGTTTTGTTGTTATTTTGTTTTTTTTTGTTTGTTTTTTTTCTTTTGCCATTCTCATAGGCCGCAGTGTTTTCCCTGTTTGATACTTATTTATCTTGCTGCTGTTAATAAGAGCAGAGCAAGAGTTTGGTCTGAACAAACAACTATGCTCATCTCCTAATCAGATATTTTCGAATAGTGTTAAGCTGAAGTCTCAAATTGATGAGGGAGCTATGTTACAGTAGTGGGCTTCTATATAAAAGGAAGTGTTCATGCACAATTTTGTTAGACCATTCAGTATAGGAAAAGCATTCTATGAATTATATAGCTCAGAGGAAAAGCAATTCTGCTTTTGCCTCTGCATGTATCTAGGCGTATCCATTCTTTCACCTTGTTTATAATCCCTACTTTCCCTCATACATCATTTTCTATACAGATTACATGCATTCTCTCTAAGCTCTTCATATAATCCACAGTTAACCAGTGTTAATAAAAGCATTCTTTTATTCCTTTCACTCTTTTATCTGAGCTGGAGTACCACTTTTACTGAGCTCACACATATTTTGTGCATTTTTAATTTAATGCTAAACACTGATCTTTCCCAAACTCTTAATTTAAATTTATTCCTTTGAATTTTTTTGTACTCTTTTTTTTTCTTTCTCCTACAGTCAGTACATTTTCCTCAAAAAAGTGACAAATACTAGCCAAATTCAGTAGGTCACTGGCGGAGTACTCATGATGATCTCTTCTCTTGGATATCAGGTTGTAGTGAGTAAGTTTGTGATTTCATGCAGCTTAAGTATTGAATCCAAACCTGCCACCATGACCTGTTCTTTTGTTACAGGTTTCCTGGTCACCTGAGATAGGGGTCTTTTAAGTGGGGCTGTTTTCCTCTTTCTCTCTTCTAAACAATCAGTGCTAGGTAGTGAGCACACAATGCAATATGTAGTTGATGTATTATAGACATATACACCTGAAACCTATACAGTTTTATTAACCAATGTCACTCCAATAAACCTAATTAAAAATTTTTATTTTAAAAACTAAAGAAATAAAAAAATAAAAATCAGCATTGATTTAATGATTTGTGCTAGTTGGGTAGGTGGCCCAGTCCCCTGAATCAAGCAGAACTAAAACAAAAGAGCAAAAGCAGAGAAGTCTTTGACTGAGACATTCCAAATTGTCTCTGCCTCCTCTTCCTGCATCTACTGTGGGCCTTGTGTCTGCCAATCATGAAAAAATGGCCTCCGTATTAATCAAAATACAATGGGAAAGACCATGATTAATATGCTTAGTAGGTCATTTTGGGAGTTGGTTAAAGCTAATTGTACTCACATTCAAAATGTAAGTCAGTTATTACCCTGGAGTAGCAATTTATAGACTTCTCTGCTCAGTGGTGAGAGAAAATGTAGCAAAAATGACCTACATTTTCATTTTATGCCCAAGGAATGACCTTTAGGGTTAGGGTTATAATTTATGGGCAGAATATTTAACATAACTACATTTATACTCAATAGGGAATCCTTTAGAAAATCACTACTTGGAATGCAGTTCTATAAATGTTGTATCTTGAGCCAAATTAAACATGCAAAATGCCAAATTCTCAATCTAAGGAAAAACGTTCCCATCTGCTGTAATTATATAGAAAGAGAAAAATGGTGAATGTATTCCCATTTAGTGGACACAAAAGAGACACTTATTTTAAAACAAATTGTTGGGCTTTGTTGGATCAATTAGTGGTATTTTTGCTTAAGCAGAATAATGTGTAAATATACTCAGTGTTATGTATGAGGTAGTAAGCTATAGTTACATTTTACTAAAACCTTTCTTGGCCAGAGGGAGAGTGCACTGAGACATGATTGTCTCTGTAATCAGTTAGAAATATCCAAATTGACACTTTGATTGGGTGACAGTTTACTTGGAATTTAAACATTTCTCCAAAGAGGTATAAAAGTAGTTTTACTCAACTCAAAATTTATACCTAAGGAATTTGTACTTTAATTAAAAATACTGACAAAATTTTCCCCAAATGTATTCAGTTCTGAAGTAATTAATTGCAGTGCAGCTTTTGGAAAATCTCCAAATTTTGTTGATAGACAATCTTTGTTCCCATAAAAATGAAAGATAAAATATGATCACATTCAAATATTACTTGTCTATGAACAAGAGTTATATTTGTTAGGTGAATGCAAATTTGTAGATTCTGCTAAAAAAACCCCAACCAAACTAACAAACAAAAAAGACAATGCTCATCATCCCTTAAGTAGGCCTCATATTTACATTTTCTGTGTCAAAATTAAGTATAGATCCCAGCAAACTCACTGTACTTTATTCTTAACACCACTTGGCATTTCTCATAGCAGTCTTAGCTACTACCTTCAGTACATTGTGTTTTTTCTACAACATATAGTTCTCTTTTTTATATCACAAAATACATTATTTATGTGTATGTTGAATTCTGTTATTGGAAACAGTGAGTTTATGTTTAGACTTACGGATTTTGCTTTGTCAAAAAATGTAGTTCTTTTCTATTTGTGACTCAAAAATACACATGAAAGAACAAAAAAATAATATTTCTCTTTTAACTACATTACTTAAAAATTGCATTTGGTTCACAGAAATACAAGAAATGAGATAGAATTACATAGAAACCCATTGTGCTGGGCTCCTTTCCCCAAGCAGCTTCTCCTGACCACCATCACCCTGATCTATTAAGTAACACGTCTGTGTACTACAAATTTACATGGAGTCACACTTGGTTTATTATAACTATTAGTGTGTGTGTTTCTTCCACCAACTCACCAGCTTATTAAGGACATGAGATTGCATTATTACATATTTTAAACCATGCTGTCCTGAGCATAAAGGAGAATATATTGCTCATTATACTTGGGATAAACCTTTACTAAGGAGCAAGGAAGTAAACTGTTCTAGCTTCCTTAGATTGACTCATACTGCTTTTCTGCATGAAGCTGTTAAAGTAGTTCTTCCTCTTGCCTTAGTGTAGAAGGCTTTAGAAGGACCAGAGAGGATTATAGGGGAAGATGTGTGGAAAACACAACATACATAGGTCTTAGCCCAACAAATAAATCACAAAAGGTTAACAGTAATATTAAAAATAAAAGCCCCTATTTATTGGGTGCCTATGGTGAGCCATACACCTGTGACACCAATTATAAGTGATCTTAGTGACAACCTTACGTAGGTGCTTTTAGGTGGAGAGCAATCTCCACCACTCTCTTCTTTCTTCACTGTCCTACAGAAGCAGGAACTGACTGGCTCCTTTATCTCTGGGACCTATTACATTTCTCACTGAAGAAAACCTGAGTTTGCACTTGCTCTGTGCAAGGTCCATAGTTCTGGGGCAGAGGGAGTAAGTTGAATTTGGAAGAAATGTTAGCTTTGGTGCATTGGGCCCAAGACTTTGAAAAACCTCGAAGGAAAGGAACTTTGTAGCAAAGTAAGAATGAAACTTCTGGTGGGGACTTGTTCAAGTGAGTTTAAATTTTAGTGATGGTTTAGTAAACGTAGACAATGTAGAGTTTTCACTTTGGAGGTTGGCAAGGCCAGCCCTGTGCCACACTGCCCATTTTTCAAGTTGTGAACTTACTTTAACTGTTATTGACTTGACAGGTGAGTAACAAATGAGACCTTATCCACAGGGGAGAGTTTATTTTTATACAGGTGAATGGCTATTTTATAATGCATTTGCCTTAATACAAACATGTGAACTTGATGAAAAGCACTAGTTTGTGATGGTGCAATTTGATTTTAAACTGTTTAAATATAGTCATTAAAATGTATATGGGGATGCTAAGATGTTTTTAGTAAGCTGGAAATGCTGAGAAACATTTAGGATATTATGAAAAAAAAGAAAGATTTTTCATATTTACAACTTATGGAAGTATCAAGAAATGTAAGAATTATTTGCTACTTTTATTGTGATTTTCAGCCCAAGACACACGCATGTAGAGTAAATGTTTCGTGTGTCCCAGAACATTAATTTGGGAGGTTCTGGATATCTGATAGTAGACAGTGCTTGAGCAGCTGAGTGAAATTCTATTTATTATTTGCAACCAAAGAGGGGCACTTTAAGGAGCTATCCTTAGATTTAAGTAGCTTGTTCATAAGCGCAAGAGAGAACTATTCTCTCACCATATGGTCAAGTTGGCCTTGGGTAGTTTAGTTAGATACTATATTTGGACCCCTGACCAGAGCTATAGGATTAGAAGACCTAAACTATCCAGCCTTTGAAAGCACATGGAAAAACTGGTCTTTATTGGGCCCTAAGGAACGCATCGCAAAAGTGTTAATGACAACTTCCTTTCTGAAATCTGCTGAAGAATATTCTCCAGATGATGCATTCTCTAGTGGATGAGGGAGAAACCTAACCTAAAAGGCAGGCTTCACATGTGTAAGGAATTTTCATTACAGAAGGAAAGACATAGAAAAGATCTACTAAAAAGAGAGTAGATGTTATTTTAATAGACTCTGGAATTCTCATTCAATTCAACTCTGGAATTTCATATATGTGGAAGGTAGAGAAAATATGAATATTAAAATTAAGCGACTTCAATAAGCCATACAAAAAAATTACACTTCTAATAAGATCTGGTATTTGGTGGCTGCTGCCACTTCCAATTTGTAAAATTTGTCAGAGGCAGCCATGTTTCAAGTGACACTGTCTGAATCCTCCATACACAGTAATGAAATGATAACAAAACTAACATGTTGATGAGAGAGTTCCTCAATTGTATGAAAGCATATTAGTCATGGGCCCCAGAGGACTGGCACCAACTATCCAAAGGGTACTCACTTTCTTTTCTCAACTACCTGTAAGAGAGAAGAGTGTTGCTTTACCTCTTTTTATTGGATGAGAAGTGAACTCAAAGAGAAATACTCGTTAATTTTGGAAGCACTTTTTTAAAAGAAACCTCTTTTTTTTACATTTTTTCTTTGAGACTTAGACATCCACTTATCCACCAGCTGGTAGAGCTGCTCCTGTATTACGGAAGCAAGGAAAGGGGACATTTTAGAGAGATGATACAGTAGGGCATCTCCAAAGAGAGACTCCCATGTATGAAGTGATTGACCTATTTTCTTATCCTCCTTTCAACCAACCTCAGAGGGACACGTACAGACTAAGGCAGAAGGGGCAAAAAAATACGTGAAAGCTAGCCCCATCCATTCTGCTTCCCTTTAAGCTACCAACGTTTCAGAAACAGAGCACTGGGGGGAAATGCTAAGGGTGCGTCCATGTTACCCAAAGCCATCTATAAAACTCAATTCTTATCAACATTCCAATGGCATTCTTCATGGAAATAGAAAAACAACAACAACAAAAATCCTAAAAGTTGTATGGAACACCAAAATCTCCTAATAGCCAAAGCAATTCTGAGAAAGAAGAACTAAGCTGGAGGCATTACACTGCCTGATTTCAAGCTAAACTATAAAGCTATAGGAATTTTAAAAGTATGAAATCAGCAATCCTGGCAACCTCCATGCATGTGTGGCCACATTTCAAAACCCTGAGCGAGGCTCCACTGGGAGTAGAGGGACTCTCTAGGCTTCTGGGCACAGGGAAGTGAGCACCCAGGTTGGGGTGGGATGCTGCAGTACCCTGAGGCACTGATATGCAAGATTAGAAAACAAAAAAAGATTATAGAAAAGAGGTAAAAGATTTATGCAACCTGAGTATAGTGAATCTAGAGAACAGGATACATGAACAAGCAAAACAGAAACAAGCTGATAAATACAGAGAGCATTTTGATGGTTGATGGATAGGGGAGTGCTGGGGAGTTGGGTGAAGGTGAGTGGCGATTAGGAGGCGTAAATTGGTGGTCACAAAATAGTCATGGAGATGTAGATAGCATAGGGAATATTGCCAGTATTGTAATAACTATGAATAGTGTCAGGTACTGGATTTATAAGGTGATCACTCTGTAAGTTACATGAATGTCTAATCACTATGTTGTATATCTGAAGTTAATATAATATTGCATTTCAACTTTAATTGAAAAATAAACACAAAGAAAAAAAGAAAAAAAGAAAAATTTTAATAAGAAAAAAGAGATTATTGTATCTGAAACACACAGTGTTAAAAGACAAAACTTCATAATAATATTGAGGGTCCTTTCAATTATCTTCATAGAAAAAGGATCTCTAATTTCACTAATAAAAACATGAAGGAGGTTAAGAAGTCTCCAAAACAGCTGCTGTTTACATATAAATAGAACAGGTGGACAAACCATGGAAAGTCCAGATAAACTATGTAAGGTAATCTATCAGAGAAAAGAAGTTCATCATCTTTTGCCACATCGTTGTTACCAAAAAAACAAACAAACAAAAAAAAAACCCAACAAAAAACAGTCCCTTAGAGGTGGGGTTAGGACTTGGCACGTAAAGAAAAGAAACTGGCATGGAGGTTGCCTGTCTGACAAATTACACCATGATATTCGAACATATCTGCTTAACTCCAGTGATTCTGGTTCTTCACACACAGAAAGTTCATCGTCAAAATACAGGGCTTTTTTTCCCCAGACGTTTCTCAGGACCATGAAACAATGACACACATTTTATTTAGCAAAAAATTGACACTGAATGTAGCCTTAACTTTCTGGATAAAAGAGGGGATATAAGTGAACTTGTAGCTTATTTGGTGAGGGGAGAAGACGTTGGAGTGCTAGATTGCCTTCCTGTGCTCATTAATAGCTCACACGAAGAAAAACAACACATTGCACTTGGCTGCTTTGCAAACTTGTTGCCTAGAGTAAAATCACCACTTAAAAGTAAATTTGAAGACTATATAATAGTTGTTTAAACTGACTTCAAGTATCATAAGAAGGTGGTGATCAGAACTATCATTCAAAACAAAAATTATAAACGATAGACAAGTTCAGATTTTAAAACAATGGATTATGAAAACGAGAAAACCATCTTATTTTGGTCCCCCAAATACTGGAATAGTTAAAACATCCCTGAACTATCTGATTTCTAAAATGTCTCATCGGAGAACTGTGAACTGTGGAAGAAATCAAAACCCCCTTTTCGAAAGCCCTATAATGAAACCATTAATGAAATCCTAACAATCTATTTCACATTAAAGTGGGCAAATATCTGAAAAGAATAGTTTCAACTTAAAGGAGGTGAAATTGCTATATGAAGATTCTTTACCTCTGCTGCATTTGGGATTTATATGTTTGTTTGGTAACACTGATTAAGAACCACTGTATCTTAATGCAATCTTGCATAACAATACACTTTATACTATGAAAAAATTAAAACAATACCTATTACTAGGCACCACAAAGACCAATCATTACTTTTTAAAGATTATGTTTGATAAGAAAACACTCAAATGTGTGCAGCTATTTTCTTAGGTTGAAAAGACTTTGAAAGTTTAAAACATCATAACAAATAATACTAAAAATTTTTTGTCTACCCTGATACACTGTGTATACAAAATGCCTTCATTAATAAGTTAGTGTATTTGATAACAATACCTGTTTTAAAATATAGAAACCAAACATGCTACTGTCATGATAAAATCATGAAATAAATCAAGGGCTTTCATTCAGGTAGAATGTTATTAAAATATATTTCACATCATCTTTAAAATTTGAGAATATTTTTAATATTTCTGATTTTTTAATCATAATCATGTCATGTATGTATGTGTTATTCCTATATAAAAGAAAAAGGTTGATTATGTATTTGTATGAATGCTTACCCAGAAATGTTCATGGAGTTGGTTGATTTATATTTACTTTCGATTGTATATAGATTTCTAGTATTTTCAGTTTGGTATCATTAAGTCATCCTTCATTTGAGTAAATTCACTAAATATTTTTATTTTTTGATTTTTTATTATATGTTCTGATTTTATATGAATTCTAATTCTTTTTTACTAGTTATGTTTTTAAGAATTACTTACAATGCTTTAGAAATGTCTGGAGTTAGTGTTGACCTTGTTTTTAAATTCCAACACTTCTGTTACTACCTCCTCCAATGGTTGAAATGCCAACAGGCTGTAAGAGATTTTATTTAGTTTGGTTTTACATGCCTTTTTTTGTGTCAACAAAACAAATTGTGCAATGTCTTCACTGCTGTATAGCTTAGGCTATCTTGAAAGTGAATGGAATTTAACTACTACTATTGGTTTGTATGTCATATCGTCTTTAATGACCCTTCAAGCACATAAATGTAAGTCTTTAGAATTAACCCAATTAACAACTACTGATGATCTTACACATGATCTTAGCCAAAAGGCTGAGAAGCAATGATATGAATCTTAAACAAACATTATATTAAGTGAAATAAGTCAGACAGAGGAAGACAAGTACTGTATATGTCACTTATATACAGAATTTAAGAAAGCTAACTTGTAAAACAGAAAGTAAGATGGCTACTATTACCAGGGAATGATGGTGAGTGGTAGGACATGTGTTGCTTAAGGGTACAAACTTGAAATGAATACTAAATAAGTCCTACAGATTTAATGCTTGGTGTAGTGAATATAGACAACATTATTTCAATTATCAAACTTGCTAAGAGACTAGATGTTAATTATTCAAAAACTAAAAAGAAATGCTAATATGTGACATGATGGAGATGTTAATTATTACAAAATGTATAAAATCAGTATGTTGTACATCTTAACTTTATACAATGTTACAAATAAAATATATTTCAATGAAAATTTTAAAATAAGTTTAAACTCTAAATCAAATTAGAGTTTTAACATATGCACCTCTGAGAGTAAGAAAAGTAATGAGGTTTTTCTTATAGCCAAAGTAACTGCAAATTATCCTATAAGCCTAAAATACTTTCAAGACAGGCCTTATCTAGCAATAATTTTGATATGTCATTATTGGGGGTACAGTTGTTTAAAAAAATAAGTGGCTATGTTCATAACTAAATAAGTTGAGGAATCTTAATAACCAAAATTCCCCAGTGGAAATGAATAACAGGCCAAATTATGCCTAAAAGTCAAGTAATCTATTTTTTCTACAGAGTTCAGTAAAGAGTCAAAAAAAGAAGAGTTACTTAATTTGAATTGAAAAGGATGAGAAAGCTTTCTATTCTGGCAAAAGTACTAGCAAAAAAAAAAAAAAAAAGCATTGGAGAAAAGGAAATTACTGAGAAAATTTGGAGGCTGCCATGAGGTAAGGGGGATCTATTTCATGAATGTTTTTATACGCCATATTAAGAAAATTAAATTTATTTTGAAGATAATGTGCAATTCCAGAAGGGATTACAGAAGAGGGATGTGTAATATTAGCATTGACTATTTTTGAGAGCAGTTTACAAACGATGAGAATAAACTCTAAAAGCAGGACCCTATAGGAATGTTGAGTGAGGTAGTATGTAAATGTAGACCATAAAGTACTAGGAGAAAAATAGAGAAGAAAGATTTTGGACTATAAGTGGGCAACATTAATAAGAGTAGTATGTGCGTGAGATGTAAGTAAAAGTAAACATTGAAGACAAGTTGTTATTCAACAGATGCTAAGTCAAGTTCTTATTGGGTAGGAAAAGGAGAATCAAAATACAGAATTGATAGCAGCAGATTTCAAGCAGAAAAAATATTAAGTTGGGATTCATGAATATACAAGAACTAAAGAAATTATTGTGAATTTACTGCATGGCAAGGGTCACACTGGGAACCTTACATAGGTTATGATCCTGAATTCACTACATTAGCACTGTAAGGTAGGTAGAGAGAATCAGAATTGTTAGCCACCTGTATAGGTGGTAAAATTATAATGCAGTTGTTTTTATTGGTTGACTAAGTCTCATAGATTATAAATGTGTATATAGCAAGGCCTCAAATTGCCTATACTCTTGCCTGGGTAAAATACTGTGGTTCTAAGTTAGAAAATAATTTCTAAAAATGAAATAAAATAACTATTCAGAATAACTGAGTATAGACAAAATCTATCATTGGACAGCCAAAGTAAAGTGCATATGCAATATTTTTCTGAAAACTTGAATATTTGATAATAAAGTTTCACTTTTTCCTGATGGAACTTTTGAAAGAGATTCCAAATAATGAAAGAGGCTGAGAAAGAGTAGGCAAATTCTAAATGTGTTCAAATGAGAGCTTCTCCATCTATGGCTCATGTGACCACGATCACTACTTAAGTCTTTGTTAAAGCAATTTCCTCATTTGTAATATAGGAATAATAATCGTACATTACTTAAAGTCTAGTTGCAGTGTTTAATTACAAAGTTTATTTCAAGCTCTGACGGTGAGTTTGTCCTATATAAATATTAAGTAATACTATTCCAGATTAACAAATGTCCTATTTCTTATAAAATAAAAAATTTCATGGCTTTTGAAAATATTATCACCTTTTCTTTTTCTAAATTGTGGATTATATAAATGTATACATTCTGAAATACCATTCTATAGTAATAAGAAGAAAGAGATTGATTTCCAAGTAAAAGTATAAAATTAACAAATGCGTGTACCTTTTTGATGAAAAAATTAAAAATAAACCCAAAACTACAGAAAGAAGATTTTATATATATATATACACACACACACACACACACACACACACACACACACATATATATGTGTGTGTATATATATATATATATATATATATAATATTAGGTTGGATATTTTTTCTTATAAAATTTCATATATTCTCCTTTGGTTAAGCAGATGGTTTTGCCTTCTCCTTTTTCTCTTCCTTTATATAAACTTTCTTCTATGGTACATACAGACAAATGAGTAATCGGCATTAAAAAAAAATCTTACCACTGCATGGCCTTAATCTCTGTATCATAACAGATTTCTGATCATGAATTTCATTCTTACTAATGGCAATAAAATATAATTAAGAATAATAATTCACCCAATCACTTTCATTCTTACAACATCTTTTTATTTTTAGCAGATGTCAATGTTTTAGTTTTCAGTATCTTGAGAATGTTTTTCTTAAAGTTTAACTCATTGCTTCTTGTTTATTCATCTGAAAATTCTCAGCCCAATTACATTACAAGAGTTTCCAAGCATCCTTATAACACAATATTTTAGTGAATGTTTCCTGCTTTAAAGAAAATTATAGGAGATATTTTTTCCAGGGTTATGCACTTATAGGACCCATAAGACATTTAAAGTAAAAGTTCTTAAAATATTCCTTAGAAAAGAAAGCAAACATTTCCTTAGTGGTAGCTGTCAGGAGTAGTTAAACTGACTGAATAAAATTTTAAAGTGATTAAATATTAATTATGCACATTGGGAAGGGGAAAATAAGTACCATGTTTATATGCATACAAAACAAAATGATATAGGATATTAAGAGAATCACTGAACTCTCTTTCCACCATAATGAAAGCAACACATAAGTGTAAACACTGTATTACACTATTGAGAATTCTGTTAGGAATTTCCCATCAATTAGGAAGAAATGTTCAATAAGTAGACCCAATTCAAATTCGTGCAGATATTTACAAATTGGGATTCTTTGAAGAAGCTTCTCATTTAATTGTAATTCAGTGAGTGGTTATTTCTCTCTTTTAAAAATTCATTCATTCAACAAGTAAAAATAGAGTACCTTCTATAATCCAATCACTGCTTTTTGAAAATATTCAAATAGGTTATGCAACTGTTATTTCAAAAAACTCATAGCCAGTGGTGAAGATGACTAATAACACATACAACCCATTCATTATCTAGTCCTCATTGTTCTTCTAAAATGTCTCAGTGTTACTTTGCTTGTGACGTAGTGGCTGTAAAGACCACATACAGCATTTCCTAACCTGGGTTTGTACTGTTTACCCAATTTCAGGTAATTTATCCTACCCTATCCTTAATGAGGAAGTGGGTTCCCACCCACTCTATCTTACTGGATCTTTGAGAAATTGTCTTGACTTATCTTTAGGCATGCTCTAGCCTCACCTTGATAAAGAAAGATGGGCAAACACCTAGGATGTGGGGAAAATCCCTATAAAAAATAATGAAGTCCACTGGACCCCAATGTCCAAACATACAAATTTGGCAGCGGTAGAACTGGGAGAAATGGAGAAATCCTGTGAAAGGGTAAGCCCAAGTAGAATCTTAGAGCAGGAGAAAAAGGCTCTCCAAAAAGAAGAGGTATTTATGCAAGAGCAAGGACATCTGAGCAAACAGTGCACTTAGAGAGTTCAGAATATGACTGAAAGTTGGAGTACACAGGGTCAGAGGTACAGGGAAAATGAACAGCTTAATGATGATTTAATTTGCTTTCGGACTGGTTTATAGAACCAGGGGAATTATTCAAGGCAGCGAGTCTGAAAAAAAAACAAAAGCAGAAACATTTTATAGATCTAATCTAATGAAACAGAGATAGTCAATGATCACATTCAATATACAAAACAAACAGATATATCAAATTTTGATTCTTATTATGGAAAGTCTAAAAATAATAAATTTGTGTATTTCCTGAGCAACAGAGAGAAACATTTTCTTATGGGATAAAATAGTGATAGGTCACTTCAGTTAGCATATATTAAAATATTTAGGCCTGTGTCAGGAAGCCTCCATTTCTGACAGTTAGGTGGAGGATAGAATATTTAAAAATTTACTTTCTTACCATTTGCTAGTAAATATTTCAGGGCACACCATCTGTATATCTAACTAGAGAAAAAGATTTCTGCTATACAGATATATTAGTCTGTACATGTTTAGCTAAAGAGTGAAAGGTAGAAAAGATAAATAGAAGAGAAAAACATTCAATAATAATAAAGAAACACACCTAGGGCCACGAAGAGGAATAAAAAGAACTGTTTGATGATGAAAGAAAACCAGAGGGTCAAAGTCATAAAAGGATATTAAGAAAAAAGTCAACCCTCTCCATTTAATTTGCAATTAGCAAATTGTTTACTAAAATATTCTCTGATCTGAAACAACATAGATGAAATGTAAAAAATTGCACATGGCTTTCAAAAATGTCTGCTGAGAAGCAAATAAACATTTTAAAATATCTTGGTTTATGAATCTCTTGTATTTCATGGGTTTTCTCATGGCAGCCTGAAAATGTATTCAGTTTCCATCCTTTTTCAAAGGATGTTTCACCACACCACTAATTACAAAGTATTATTAAAGCAAAGGGGTGAGGGAAGCTAAAATATCCCCATCTGTTTCGAAGATCTTATTAAAATACATCTATGCTATTTCACTGAGTGAGTATTTTATAACAAATTTATACCAAAGCATATTTTACATTAGCTGAAGCTCAGTACGGGTTGGCAAGAGTGATAGATGCTGTGGAGATACCTGCTTTGTTTGTTTGTTTGTTTTAACGACTGGAGGCATACGGAGCACAGCATTTAATAGAGCTAACTTTAGGAAGGTAGACAAATCACTCAGCAAATGCCACTCTACAACACATTTTATGTGTCTGGAGATTTTGTTCTCTAAATTTTTCTGCTTCTTGCTGGAAGCTTTTCTCTTTATACTGGTATTCATCCAGGTTACTCATTCTTAGACTTCTTCTAGACTTAGGTAAATTTGTATCAGTATCAACCGATCACTTTTAAGAAATAATAATATGTCTGTTTTTGAAGAGTTTGTGCATTTAATAGTATAATGGTTTAGGTTGTATTTTTTTTTTCAGAGTTGCATGTGTGATGAGTTCCAAGAAGTCAGGGAATCTGATTTTGATCTAATATAATGAGCAAGACATTCCAGTGATATTACATTAACTTCTCTATAAATGAGTATACACAAATAGCTTTCTACTCATATGGGTCAATTTTTGCTTGTTGAATTTAAGAATGATAGACAGACATGTATAAAGAATGAGAATCTGTTGTACAGTTTGGCAAAGTGATACAAATAAATATTTAGTCTGAATTAAACATAGCAAGTGTAAGTGTCAAAATCATTCAAATATAATGGTCAATGGTAATTCTAACAGTAGTGTGTGTGTGTGGGGGGTGTGCATGTGAGATATTTTACAAGGTATAAAACATTTTCTTTATCAAAATTATGCTTTTTATTTTTAAAGCACAGTTGAGTATTTTGTTTATATTATATCTAAGATTCCAATATCTTACATGATTTTTAAGGACACAGTGTTGATAAGTGGTAATGGCAAGATGGCACCCTATTAATCTCTGAAATGCTTTCTTCTTCCATTACTGTATGACTGTCTCATCATGAAAAGTGGGAAAGAGAACTCCTGAAGCAATTAAGAGTAAAAGGAAGATCAACAAATCGACAGTGAATAACCACCGTGTTCAGATATGATTGATGATAATGGTTTACTCCTAACTTCATATTTTCCTAGTGAATGAATTGTGGCATGAAACTAGTGAATAGAAATTCTTAGAAAACTTCCTAATATTAATTAACTTTATTTTTGTAATAAGGCCAGCCTTGGTTAAATTTATGAAGTAGAAAATATTATTATTATTATTATTCCTTTTGCTTTAGCAATTATTACACCTCTCTCATTTATGTCCCCATGCCCCAAGGTACATGTTTCCTCATATCTAATTCTCTATTTGGTTTAGGTTGTATTTTTTTTTTTCAGAGTTGCATGTGTGATGAGTGTCCAAGAAGTCAGGGAATTTGATTTTGATCTAATATACAAAAATCTGTTATGTTTCTACACTAACAACAAGCTATCTGAAAAGGAAATTAGAAAGCAATGTTTTCATAATCCAATCACAAAGAATAAAATACCTAGAAATACATTTAACCAAGGAGGTGAAATATCTGGATGTATACTGAAAACTGTAAGACATTGATAGAAGAAACCGAACAAGATGCAAATAATTGGAAAAATATTCCATGCTCATTGTTTGGAAGAATTAATATTAAATTATTCACACTATTTAAAGCAATTTACAGAATCAATTCAATCCTTATTAAAATTCCAATGGAATTTTTCACAGAAATAGAACAATAGTCCTAAATTTTTTAATTTTATTTATTTTTATTTTTTATGTGGGTAGTTACCTGTCTGGGAATCAAACCCAGGTCACAGTGCTGACAGCGCTGAAGCCTTAGCCACTACACCACCCGGGAATTCCCATTCCTAAAATTTGTATGACCCTACAAAGGATTCTACATAGCTAACACAACCTTAAGAAAGAGAAACAAAGCTGGAGGCATCACACTCCCTGATTTCAAGTTACATTACAAAGCTATAAGATTCAAAAGAGTAGGATGTTGGCATAAAAACAGACACATCTATAGAATAGAATAGAGAGTCTAGATAGAATGCAATGTGTATATGGTCAATTAATTTATGACAAAGAAGTGAAAAATACACAATGGGGAAGAAACATTCTCTTTAGTAACAGATGTTGAGAAAACCATGCAACCACATAAAAAAGAATGAAATTGGACCACTATCTTACACCATACACAAAATTATTTCAGAATGGATTAAAGACTTGAATGTAAGAGCTGAAATAATAAAACTCCTAGAAGAAAACATAGACAGTAAGCTTTTGACATTAGTCTTGGTGATGCTTTCTGGATTCAACACCAAAAGCACAAATAACAGAAGTAAAAATCAGTAAGTGAGACTACATCAAAATAAAAAGTTTCTGTATAGCAAAGGAAACTATCAACAAAATGAAAAAGGCAACCTACTAAAAGTGAGAAAATATTTGAAAATCATTTTCCTGATTTTCAAGTTAATCTCAAAAACTCTGTGTGTGTGTGTGTGTGTGTGTGTGTGCACACGCACACACACACACACGTGTATAAACTGATACAACCCAGAAAAAGAAAAAAAATCTGATTAAAGCATGGGCATAGGATCTGAATAAAGATCTGAATAAACATTTTTCCAAAGAACACATTCAGATGACCAGTAGTATGTATATGAAAAGATGCTTAACAACAAGAAAATTTAGAGAAATGGAAATCAAACCACAGTGAAATATCACCTCATACTTGTTAGAATGGCTATTAGCAAAAAGGAGAAAAATAACAAGTGTTGGCAAGGATCTAGAGAAAAGGGAGCCCTTGTACATTGTTGGTTGGAATATAAATTGGTGTATGGAGGACCATGGAAAACAGTATGGATGTTCCTTTAAAAATTAAAAATTAAATAATCACATGATTCAGCAATTCCACTTCTGTATATTTATCTGAAAAATGAAAACAGTAGCCTGAAAAGATATATACAACCACATGTTCAATGAAGCATTATTGATAATAGCCAAGATATGAGAACAACTTAAATTTCCATCAATGGATGAATAAAGAAAATGAGAGATACATACATATATAAATATATATAAACATATACACACACAAATGCATACTTATATGTAATTGATTATATAATATATTGAATATAATTGAATATAAATGTATTCAATATTATTCAGCTATAAAAAAGAATAACATTAATTCTCATTAATGTTACATTGTTCAGTCCTTTAGCTTTCAATCTTCCTTTATTGAAATAGCCTCTTCATTATCCCTATACTTTTACTCTAATCCCTTCTAATTTACTTTTGTCAATACTGTGATCTTTCAAAATATAAATATGATTTTACCAAGGCTTAAAACTATCTTATGTTTTTCCATTATTTTAGAGGATCAACAACAAAATACTATATCTTGTTTTCTACACATGCTTCGGTTTGTTTGGTTGGTTTTGGTTTTGGTTTAAGCCACCCAATTATCTATGTAATAACCATTGTAAAAAAAAGTAAAATGAACAATATGTCATTTCACTTCAAGTTCTTTCCCCATGTCAAATATAAACAAATAACTACTTTAGGTGATGGTAACAGTATACAGTGATTGAGAACCATTGTGGAAACAGTGTTTAGAAAAGTGCAAGTCATTAAAAGTTAAGAATTCACTCTTTGGTTTGATATATGAATATGCTTCTAGAATAAGTTACAGAATATCCTCATTGCTGCTGTTTACTTGGTTTATTGCAGGCATGACACATTGAAAATCAAGCTAATTAGGAAATAATCTTAATGAATCATGTCTAAATAATCTATATAGCTGTGGATGATTTTAACATCTTTTCTATAATGCAATTAATAAACTGATAGCTTACTGTCAGAGAATATCTATCTGACTATAATTTCAGAGCTGAGATCTACTCTGTCCATCTTCATTAAGCCAAATCAGCTCAGAAAAATTTCCATCCTGAACTAATTTTTTATTACTGTGAAAGGAATTTCATATGTTGATTTAATCTAAAAGAATACATAGAGTAAAACTCATTATATAACTACTCTTTTCCAAAACAAGTTCACATATGAATTATTCCTTATATGGTTGTATTTATTACTTTTACTGGCTAATTTTACTAGAATGTTTATTCTATCTATAATTTTTCCTTTGCTATCTTGAATTTTACTGGAGAATAACTCCCAGTGACCTCCACTTTGGTGCTCACTAAAAGCACACTAAAATGAAATTTGAAGGGAGACGAAAGACATTGTACATGGTTGGATTGTAATGCATCAAAGTTAAAGAAAGAATAAACACATAGAAGATAATATGTTGTTCATCATGGAAGATAAATGAGTAGAAATTATTGCATATTGTCTCAGGCAGTAAAGATGTATAGGTGGATGAGGAAGAAAGGATGTGTGATTGGCTTGCTATTTTAGAAGAGATTCTGTACCGGGTAGATAGCTGAGCAAAGTCTTGTTTACATGTCTTCCTAAAATAGGATCCTAAGAAACCGTGAACATATCAATCTTTATAATATACTTGCTTTTTTAGCATTATTTGAAAATCATTTCCAGGAAATCCATTTCTCTCAATCCCTGACAGATAACTTTTCCTCTTTAGAACTGTCACCTTTTAGATTAATCCATCCTAATTTCTCACATAGACTGTTGCTATAAGTATGTTCTTGCCCACCCCGAATCCATCCTTATCATTGTTGTCAATATTACATTTTTCAAACAGAAATGTAACCATACTGCTCCTGTACACACAAATCTCTGGTATAATCTCCTTGACACAGAGGATAATGTTAAATTTCTTGACCTGTATCTCATGTCCCAAATATTTGGTCTTACCTCTACTTCCATATTTATGTCTGGCCACTTCTCCACTCTGTCCTAATAGTGATGAACTTCTTACCATTCTCTGATGATGGCATGCAGGTCCGTCCCTCTTATTCGGTGCACTTATTTTTTCTACTTGAGATACCTTTTCTCTTCCTTTCTCCTTCATCATTTGAAATTCAGTTCAAATGTCATTTCCTTTCCAATGCATTTTAATACTACACAAGACAGCAAAGGAGTACATGCTTACCTTCTGTTTCCTTAGCATTTTTATGTATCTCTCTCTGTCTCTTCATCTCTTCTCTGCCTTTCCCTCTTTTTACATGTTGAATTAAGTACCTAGATTTCAGTGCAATCTAAAAGATTATTAAATTGTGTAAAATGTAACTTCACTTTAAAAATATGGAATGTTCCCTGTGCTTTATTTCTTACCACAGTGAGAAAATATGCTTAGTTTAAAATAATTATACATTGATTACAACTAATTAATCTCGTTTGATCTTATGATTTGTATAATTAGTAACAACTTCTTAGAACCAATTATGCAACATTACAATATTTATGGGAAGTAGAAAATGAATGGAATTTATATCTTTCTAACATTAATGTAAGTTGTGGAATCCTCATATTTTCCCTGAATATACATGAATTTCTTGAGGTTACATCTATTTCTTAATTATGCCTATATCTAAGTGTTAAAATATAGTGACTATTCAAGTACATGGCACACAGTAGGAAGTCAGTAAACATACATTGAGTTTAGTTGAATTCATCTTTCCTAAAAAAACCAATGACATTTTGCAGATAATATAAACAGCCTAAATTTATCAGCCCCTGTAAAATACATGATTTGGAAACATTTTTCTGTCTTTTTAAAGTGTATTTAAGTATAAAGAGCTTTTAGCTTATCAGAGCATATCTTTGATTTCATAATCTAAGTCAAAAGTTAATAGAAAATGGGATCCACTTAATAGAAAATTATACCTTACAAAAACATTATAGACAGTACTTACTTGTGAAGAGACAGCTAAATTCTGACATTTTAGAATTTTTTCCTGATTTACACATTAATGCTTTTCATCATGTGTGTGGGAAAGTAATAACAGTAAATTTGTGGCATAAGATACTGCAAAACCATCTATTTAATCAATTTTTTTCTTCAGAGCTCCTCCAAACTCTCTTTAATAATTTAGTGCAATCTCACATGGTATTTTTTCCTGTATCCCCATGTCTTTATTTGATGGGGAAAGGGAAATGAGACTGCTATGTATTGGGCAACTATTGTCTGAGAGGTTCTATGCCTGGAGTTCAGTGAGTTCTTATAAGAAATTTTTGCTGCAACCATTATTATGCCTATTTTACACATTAGAAAACTGAGCCTTGAAAAAGTTAATTTCGTTCAATACTCATAATATTTGATAACTTTGAGTTTCCCCTTCTGTTCCCTTCCTTTTTCTTTCAGTCATTCAAAACTTTTGAATTAAACACAGAGAGTAATTTTATATCTATTTAAAAATGTGCATTTATATGATCTTGGTGGCATGCTCTTTTTCTCTCTTCTCTATATGGTAAAAACATATTTATCCCTTAAATTGTATCTCAAATGCCACTTCTTTATAAAATCTTCCTCCATTTGACATGGTGAAAGTAATTTATTCCCTCCTTCTTCAACTTTCCCACAAATTACTCTTATTCTAATGAATACTCTATATTGTTTAATAAAATTTTGTAACTTATCTTCTCTACTGGAATGTAAGTTCCTTAACAGCAATGCCTTCAATATTCATTTTCTTTGAGTTACTCCAACTGGTCAACAAAGATTTAGTCTCCAGGCCTAAAGAGTAAAAATAAATAAGAGTCTAAAAAGAAGGTTCCAAAGATCTTAAATTAATTAAGAAGGTTCCAGAGATCTTTGATAAATTAGCAATATTTTAGTGATTCTTAATTTGATGTCCACTGAAAATCATTTGAAAATTTTTTTTTCAGGAATAGAGATACCCTTTCCCTCATCACCCATCACTATGAACTGTACTGGGGTCGTATTGTGTGGAACTGTTTAAATAGGCTGTATCATATGTGGTTGGCCAAGTTAAAAATGACTGCCTTTGGACAAAAGCCAATACCAGTTCCAGTCTCCTGTGGTTATAATGTTTTCATAGATCCATCCACATATGTGTGAGACACCTCCTAAGGGGTTTTTGCACAGGTAGACCCCTTAAACATCACAGAAGCTAGGTACCAGGCCAGTAGCAGGCATATTCTGTTTATATTATTTGAATGATCGACATAATACTATATTTTTTCGTTCTTTTAAATATTGGTAAACATAAAGGATTGTGTGCTGCTTTTTTCTGCAGGTTTTCTCCTCATATTTTCAGTTCCTCCTAGAAGTCTTTTTAAGCCTTAAGGGCTTAAGTGCTGATTGTACCTAATCTTTGAAATGCTTACTGTTGATAATGGCATCAGGATTTATATGTTTTCTGGACAGTAAATGGGAATCACAAATTACCTTTAGGTTCCTTTAGTAACAGGTAAACCTCTAATGCATGCTTTTTGTTCTGACATCAACAGTTGGCTTATGCCAATATTCTATTGCCTCCATTTAAATTAAATTCTGTACTTCGTGCTGCCACGTGGAACCACTTTAGCAAAACATGAGGCTGTGTGAGATGCTGTGCGAGACTGTGATTTGATGAAAAAGTTGGAGGATGGTTTGAATATGGATGAAAGAAATTATTTGCTTTGGTGAGGTTTCTTACCAAGTAAATATACTACAACTTAAGAACAGGAAGAAAAACATTGATAATTCTACTTTAAAAAATTTTTTTCCAAGCACTAAAAAGCAAATGAAACATTGGCAACTGAAGCAGTATTTTAATGTGGTTTTAAAAGCTTCATTATGACACATACCTTCTAGAACCTAATATTTCAAAGGGCTAGGATGGTTGAAAATTGTAATCAGGTGTTTAGAATCAGTTTCCTTAGGATTTTTGCCTACTATAATGAAATTTATTGGAACATGTTAAAAAATAAAGTTTTTTTTTGTGAACTCTACTTTCCTTTCTATAAATATTTTCAAGGTAACATTTCTACTATAATACCACAATATACAATAGGAAGGTGGTAGTGATGGTGGTGGTTAATCTTCCTATATAGGAGAAAAGAAAAACAATTGAATGACTACTACAGAATTGAAAATTTTAATGCACAGAAATGAGAATAGATCATTCTCATCTCATTCAGTTAAGCATTGTATTTATTTTTTTAAGCATTGTATTTAAAGGTATCATTGTAAAATAAATGATTTTGTAACAGATATGTGGCTTGATGAATGGCCAGAATTAAAAACCTTCATTTTGCAGGAAGTATCTCAGTTAATGTCTGGGCCGGGACCACTTTTGCATAAATAACTGGTTGGATACCAGCCGCACTCCTTGTACAGTCCAGTACTAGAGGAAGCTGCTGGACTGTGCAACGAGGAGGTGATAGGTGAGAGTACAGGGCTCATTTGGTGCCTGTACACAATGTGAGAGAGAAGCACAGAATGCCAGAGGAAGAAAGGAGAAGCATCAGAACCAGTTAGGCAGAAAGCGTCAGGGAAATCGAACAGAAAACAGGGCCTTGACCTGCAGATTCTTAATGACATAAGGGAGCTTTTGGGAAACTGACTAGAGCAGGTTCAGACCCCAACCTAATAATTAACAATAGCGACAGCAACAACAAAGGTGGTGGTAATAATTATGTCTACCATTAAGAGAGGGTCAAGGGACTCGACATGGCATTTACCTTTAATTCTCACACTGCTCTTACAAGATAGGCATGACCAACAGATAAAGGAAGTGGGACAAGGTTAAATATCTTGTCAAACAACATAGCTTATAATCAGTGGAGCTGGTTTCCTCTGTACATTATTGTGTCCCTGAGAGGTAAGTGTCAGAAAATAATGCCAAGAGTATTGTTAATTGTATTAGATTAAAATCTCAGAAAGTAAACAAAAAGATTAGATTTTTCAGTGTAGGAAGAAATGAAAAGACTGGATAGACCTCAATTTATGGTCAGATAGTATTCCAAATGTCATTCTTTTTATTTATTTATTTTTAAATTTTATTGGGGTGTCAGCCATAGGAAGAGATGAAATACTGCCATTTGTGACAACATAGATGGATTTTGAGATCATCAAATGTTATTCTTCAGGCTTCTTTCACCCTCCTTCCCTCCCTTCCTCCTTTCCTTCCTTCCTCTCTATCTTTCATTCCACTCTTAAATTTCTTATTAAAGTATAGTTGGCATACAATAAATAATATATTAGTTTCAGGGGTACAACATAGTAATTCAACGTTTTTATACTTCATGATGTGATCACCATACTTTCACCTATACTTTAGAATTCAAATGACTAATTGGGTAGTACTAAGGTTGTTCCATAAAGGTTTGCTGGAAATTTTGTACTGTTAATTTTAAATCAACTGAGTCAGTATTTTAAAAAATTAGTTTTAGTAGCATAACCTATATGTATTTTTTTTAGTGAGATAATAAATGAACAGTTCATTTTCCTAGACTTTGAGCACCTCATTACTGTCTCCTACCTCACAGCCCAGGTATTCTGAAAGCTGTTTTTCTTTGTTTTTGTTTTGTTTTGCTTTGTTTTTGCTGAAATTGTTCAAGAATATCCAAGTACCATGTATAACTTAATATCTATGGGAATAACGTATTCCAGGTTCACTAAGAACTAGGTACATGTCTACTACAGGCCTCATCAATGGATTTTCCGGCCATCTATCATGCATTTCCTGAGCTTTCCTTGCTCTCTTTTCAACCCAAAGAGGAGCTGGGGTTGCAGCTCTGCTCTGACAGAGGCATGGTTATGATAGGTATTTCTGAGCACATTTTATAGGATTTCAAAGGCATTACTAGCAATGTATTTGAGGGGGAAAAAAAACTAAATTAAAATATTCATCAATGAGTCAATTTACTCAAAATAATCCGGCTTCTCTTTCAAATTTTACTTACCAAACAGGAGTTTGGAGTCATTTTACAAAATGAATGTAGATTTAGATGAAGGAAAAACCAAACTCTATATTCACTGACAAGGCAGAAAATATTTTGTGCATCATTCATTTGCTACTTAATAAGAAGGCTGACTTACCTGTTGACATTTGAAAAAAAATGGTTAACTCTGTTTTTACAGGGAAATAACTTGTCTTAGCAGCAGGATTGATGATATCCAGTAAGTTGTGTAAATAATTGTTTGGTTCAATCTGCTTTTGTAAAACTTTTCTTTTGTGCTAGCGCCTGGTCTCCTTCTGTACTCCTAATTTATCCCCTAACCTTCCCTATTTTCCACTGGTCCATTTCCATTTTGACATTCTTGTTACACTTGAACTTAAAATGCTCTTATGTCCTTCACATCTCCAAATTTAAAAATGATTAAAATTTGAACTTTCCTTCTCCGTATTGACCATTTCTTACACTTTCAAGGGTTTTAATTTATATTTTGCTGTATGTTTCCCCTTATATTGTCCTGTTTTTTTCCCCAAACACAAAATCACTTATAAAAGTAGTTAATTTTTAACTATATTCAATATTTTAATATAGTTATATATTAATAATTTTACTATTAACTATTTTATTTCTATTTTAGTTTTAATAGATTTTACTAGGAATATGGCTTCTTTTATTTCATGGGTGCTTTCTGAATTTACTTTGTCATTTAACATAAATTGTTTCGCTGTGCTCTAATTACTCTGCTTTGTATTTAATTTGACTTCCCACCTGTTCCTATCTATAATCTTTAGCTATTGCTGCTTTAAAAATTGTGATCTGTTTACAAATGAAAATTTATAATAGATAGCTCAACAGTTTAAGTTGGAAAAATTTACCTAAATGATTTCCTTTCTATTTTATACAGTTCTCAAAATTTATTTATGTGTGAATGAAGAGGGTGGGTTCTGGTCTACCTTATCATTTCTACTATTGAATAGGTTTAAACCACTTGAATATCATATTAAAGATTAAGGTAATATCATTATTAAAGATTAATGAAAATATGAAAAGAATGAGCATATACAGAAGTAACATCAGCCCTCATGTTTTTTCTAGTTATGAAAATTATTTTCTTTGTTTCTCATGTGTTTGTTTTTAATTTTGAAAACTCTAATCTTTCATATAGTGAATGCCTATCTGTGATTATAAAATTCCTCCCACATTCAAAACACATGTGATTTGAGTTAGCAAAATAAACTGCATGTTCCCTGGACCTGAAAACTATTATTTTCCAAAATAGCAATTTGCAAATAGTAAAAATTACTCCCAAATGGCTGCTTTGTACCATATAGAAAGTGCCAAAGAAAGATTTTTTGAAAAATAAAGTCAGGGTCACATCTGAACATCAAGTTTATCAAGTTCTCAAAGGATTATAGAGTCACCTACTAACTTTAAAATATTATTAAGCAGCTGTTTGTTTAACATATACTATATGATACTTTTCTCCATGTTATTTCTATCCCAGAAAATATCCCTACAGAAACAGTATTCTCTTTTTCATACAGATAAAAAAAATTAGGTTAATTAGAGAAAATTTTTCAAGGCAGAGATTGTGTTCAAATATAGGTCCATATAACACACTCAAAAATACAAATACTTCATGGCATGCTTTGAATAGAACGATTAATGGTTTACATTTTTGTAAAAAGAACTATAAAAATCTGAAACATAATAACTAACTAACCTGGATAAATGCTCAAAAAACCCCCACAACAACATGAATATGTAATCTAAACATCTAAAAATCTTGCAAGTTGCATATGCTATAGTTTTAGATGGTATTCCACAAAATCAGGCCTGCAAAAAGAGTATTCTGATCTTTTCTTTTCCCATAATGATTCCTAATTTTTCTTATTGGTTATAAATTCTGCTGAGGTAGCAGAAATTTTTCCTTGTTATTGCATCAAAATTCTGGGGTGCTTAATGCTCAGTCAAGTGGGAGAGTCTTCCTTAAGGTGCCTGATACCATTCAAACACACAGGCATTGACTGAGAAGTACCTTGTCATTTCTATTTCGTGTGTTCCATCTCTGGGGTTTATCTACAGATGCTCCTCAACTTAATGGTGGTGTTTACCCAGAGAAACCCATTATAAACTGAAAATGCCATAAGTTGAAAATGCATTTAATACACTTAATGTACCGAACATTACAGCTTAGCCTCACCTACCTTAAACATGGTCAGAACACTTACATTAGCCTACAGTTGGGCAAAATCACACAACACAAAGCTGATTTTATAACAAAGATGTCTCATGTAATTTATTTATGTGTATCACTTTTGCACCATTCTCATCAAAAAATCATCAAGTCAAACCACTGTCAACTGACAACTGTTTGTATTCCATACCTTGTTTAGACCTTAAACAGCTTTTGCTACTCTAAGACCAAAGGAAATTCTGTGATGAGATCCCACGTTGCTCTGTAAGGTTATTTTCACTACTCTTATGTAAGTGAAATTACTGCACTGCTCTTTATCACCTGTGGTTAAACAGAAATTTATAAAATAATTTCCAAAACGTCTCACTAGAGATACTATGCAGTAATTTCTGTTTCTTTTTTTTTTTTTAAACACATATTCTCATTCATCATAGGACAGGGACACTTGTGCTTATGCTCTTGGATCCAGATTTATATGATTAGAACTAAAAGTGCTGTCTCTTTGATAGTTTGTTAGTTCCTGCATTTCCATTTACTGTTCCAGACTCAGACTTTCCATCTCTCCACATTTCCAAAATGGGAAAATTTTTCTCTTCTCAGTAAGGGACTTTGCCATTACTCACAGGGATTTCTTTTAGATGCTGAGTATCTGTAATGCCAACCTATTTGAGACTCACAATGTTTTTTGCTTTCTACTTTATCACTCTTTTCCTGAAGCAACAAACACAGGAAGCTTTGTTCACTAAATAGTGGAAGTGCCAATTGTACAAAGAACTATAGGTTTGAAAAAGACATATGATTAATATTTTAAAATACTATCTCCCCTGACAAGGAATAGGGGGAGAAAACAACAGCAACCACTGGATCTGAGCCCAGAAAAATCTGTCTTCCATCTACCATTAAAATATGTAACTTGCATAATATTAATTTCAAAATTTCTACATTTCTGAGATAGACATCATCATTACTTTCCTCTGTACATCTAATATATTTATTATTTTCTTGTTTTCTCAGATACATCTTTCCTTCAGAACTTCATTTATTAAAACTATAATCATTTTATATACTTGTCTACTACATTATTTATTTCTTGCACTCCAAACTCATTTAAGTTTCATGAGGATAGGAAGTTTATTTGTCTTCTTCATTTCTATGAATCCTGTGTCCTAAGTGATCAGAAGTTGTTTTTCAATGTGAGAATAATACATTTTTTCCTCCTCAGAGGTAAGATCTTAAAAGTCAGAGAAATTTATATCCTCTATGGATATTTCGTCCAGATTCTTGTTTTTGTTATTTTCCTTTTGCTACTGTGTATCTACTTTCTATTCCTCAGAGTGCTCTATCCACCTGGACTTTATCAGTATGGGGAACATCAACAGATTCCCTGCGGGCCTGGCCTCCCAGGGGGTCCAGCCAATGGAAGGCTTCACAGGAGTTTCGAAGTTGTATAAAGGGTGAAGTCAGAGCTTTTTCTCATGAGCTCCTTTGCAGTCTTGTTGGGATTGTGCTGTATCCTTCAGTCAACAGCCACATTTATCGGGTGGCTCATTCCACAGAGCTGCCTTTTGTAGATTCTGATCATCTGAGCTTCTCTTTTGATTTCTTAAGCCTACACTAGAAACTGTTCTTTCCCATAGCGAACTCTAAGAGTCTATGCCATCCGTTGTTGCTTCTATTTTCACTTTTGAAAATAAACCCTTTACAAAATTCCCTCGAAATTACCCAATTTGAATGCATCATATATTTCCTGAAAGATCTTAAATATGTTACCGAATCTCAGTTTTCTCCTCGAATACATACAGAGCCTCAGATAATCTAGGAAGACACTTCTTCCTCAAAATTCTCTTTGATTCATATGATCAGTACCTTCTCACACAAGGGGTACAGAAAGTGTCAACCAACCTAAGGACACATGGTTATTCACCAGAAAAAAAAAAACACAAGTTCTAACACCAGTTAATGAAAAATAAAATTATGAAAGCCACGTTTTCATCATTAATTAATTTGCAAAATATTGAGGCAGCAGCAAGAACAGGAGCAACACTTGTCAAATGATGAGCTGTATTGAATCTACAAATTATTCTGGATAAATAACAACTACATAGGGGTTAATCTAGGTCATTCACTGGAGTATTATTTCAATGGCCAATTTATTCTATTATTATAATTAACTACCACTTAATTATTTCATATCAGTATTGGCATTGGGAAGAAATTAAATTTTTCATAACTTTCAAGTAATCTTTCATAATTTTATGCCTTTGAGGTATTCTTGCTGCTCTAATAATTTTCCAATTCAATTTCCATATATAATCTAAAAATTATCTGTGGGCTTAAATCTGTATATATTTCCAAGACATATAAAATACATTATATGCATTAAAATAGTTTCTGGGTCTATGAACCAGAAATCAGAGTTAAGAGGTGTTTTATTAGCAATATTGAATCAGATGTGTGCAAGTTATTTCTTAGTATCAAAAGTATTAATACTGGGACAATTTTAAACAACATTCTATAAGTAAATATCTTCTTAAGTATTTAGTAGAAGTACAGAATTTTACAGTAGGTGGAGATGTTTGACCTTAGGCAGGTTGCTTAACATCTCTGTTTTATTTATTATATATAAAAAAATAATATTGCATGTAGCATAAGTTTATTATATGGTTTGATTGCAATAATACATGCACAATACTTGACATATACTAAGTACTCTTTAAGTATTAGCTATTATTATTACCTGTGTTGTTATTGTTTATTAATATGTCCTAATGTCTCTAGAAGAACATATTTTTTTTTAAGAAGAAACAATAAATTTAGAAACTCTTCCTTTATATATACATCTGTCCTTTCTTTCTGAAAAGACAAAAGCAATGAAATTACCATTCTTTCACATAGTTTTATGCATGTGAATTTGTTTAGAAACACACACTATAATTTGGAATTAAAGGACTGAGAGACATATATGTTATGATCCATCCTTGTCTTAAAGTCAACAAATTCACAGACATTAGAAAAAATGGTAATTACAAAACTAAGATCTCTCAATATCACTGGAGTAAAGTCTTCTTAAACCCGTTTAAGGCCTTGAATACAATATTAATATTTCAATTAACTGATCTATTTTACAGGCATTTTCATTCCTTTTCAGAAATGATAACATCAATTATGTATCTTGATCTTCATTGATTTATTCAACACATATGTGTGTATATTTATATGCCAATCACACACGTGAAGTTCAACCAGAGAGACAATACCCTGCAAGGATGGAAAACTAGATCAGCCCCAGTAAGTGACAATTATGCTGTTGAGCCTATGTATGTCCTCCACTTCTGTCACAGGGCCACTGGGTTCAGATGTCCACTTTTCCAAACTGCAGCAGCAGGAACTAACTCTGGTTCCCCACTGTGGCACCATTTCTAAAAGAGAACAACTGGCCACTTGGAGGTAAATGGACCCTAAGCTTTTTCCATAAGGGAATTACCTTCAATCTCTATCAAAGACATGGCATAAATTACAGCAGTTAGATCTGCATTTTCAAAATTTTGCTTAAAAAATACATCTCAAATACATGTTACATATCAAAATTCTATCTATACCTAGTGTTTACTTGAACAAGTGTTCACAAAAATTACATTTAAAAATGTTATTAAGATAAATAATTATGAGAAACTTGTATACTTCTAAAATTAAATTAAATTATATTTATGAATATACATTTAAATCCTTATTTTAAATCACTATCTCTATAACAGATGTATTTCCAATACAGTTTTATATTTTTTTGTTTGTAAATGTTTATACCATATTTTGCTCCTGTATATGATGCATACCCATGACTTTGGCCCAAATTTTCAGGGAAAATGCCTTTTGTTTTAATTTTTAAATTCAAATTTCTATTCATTTATATTTACATACTTGTTTCTTGTATTATACAAGGATTTTAACATTTATTTTTTAACATATTAGAGTACAAGAAATTTTATGTAATAAATAATTACAAAATACAAGAACAGATAGAAAGTATAAGAAATTTTATGTGTAAATTTTTTATATATAAAACAAAACCAATAATTGTATCCCAGGGTATTATTTTGCATATGGATACCATTATTGATTTCTAGAGTTACACTTTAACTCATAAGCATAAATAAAAGATTTAAAATCATTTATATAGATACAGAATTAGTACTAGTCATGTAAATATAAATACTCATCCTTATTTTTCCCTCAAAACTTGGACAAAAATGTGTGCATTATCCATGGCAAAAACCGGTAACTATTTATAATATATTTTGCTGTCTTAATCAAGTATGTACTACTATTTATCAATTTACTTGTTTTCTAAAATTTCGAATATAAAAATAAGACTAATTTTATATTCACTTTAAAAACCAAGCTTTATGTTTACAAACAAGAATGCTTTTACTAAGTTTTGAAAATATAATCATTTGAAATATTTTCTTAAACACTTGAAAAATAAGAAAAAAACTTAATTGTAGAAAGTAAAAATTATCTCTCTTTTAGAAAAATATTAATGAAATAATTTTTATCTTATATTCTGTTTGGGTATTATAACTAAATTATTAGAAACAATTTTTATTGATAACTGTTGACACTGTTCACTGTGGAATGCCAGAACATGGATAAATCTGGCATTTGTGTGTAAGTTCCCTATTTTTTCTCTGAGGGGAGCTAAATATATGCAAATGTACAACAGAAATATAATAAAAACAATGTAAATAGTTGCTGAAGGGAAACTGAAGGAGGACATAATGAGACACTGTCAGGAATAATGGAACAGAACGAAATGACACCACCGTGAGAAATCTGGCCTGTGTGTCAGAGTTCACATGAATTACTCGAACAGAGCTAAATATGAGCGAAACAATACGGCATACTCCACATTAGAAAATGCTAACGGGAAACTCAGTAGGAGAAACACGACTTTAGTTGATTTAATTAGGTGTGAATTCCAAGAGTGGATGGACTTCTAGAACAATTTTATAGCAGGACAAAAAATAAATTCAGAAGGTTAAAAAATAAAAGGAGGTTGTTTTCATTCCAGGACAATGAAGCAAAAGATACTTGGTGCTGAAAACAGCTTAACAATATTCAGGAATACGAAGACCAAATATATTTTCTTTTCCTCATGTGAAAAAGCACTAGAAATAGGTGTGATTTTCCTACCCCATGCAAAAACAGTGCTGAGAACATGCAAATATGAGAACAGGGTTAAGTTCTTAATTTAGCAAATAGCTGCTCCTAGACAATGAAGCAACTAAACTAGCTTGTTTATCAAAATTAACAGAATGCTCATCAATCATTTCTTCAAGAGCCATACCTCACCATATATACCAATTCAAAATTATTATGCATTAAACTATGTCCAATCCCAGGTAACTCTCACTTTTGCAAATTTCACCAGAAAATTACACATTCTTAGACATTCCTAGGTGATGTTTTTCAGTACCTGGACAGTTAATAAACTCAGTTTTCCATTTAAGGCAGGAGAAACAATAGAGCCAAACCAAATAGAAATTTTATAAGACAAGACAAGAAAACCAACAGAGGAACTTGAACTTCACTCAGGCACCTTCCTATTTTATTCTCTTCTAAGCACCAAAAGCTGGTTAATTCCTGCTGTACCACTCCATTATTAAAGGTACCTAAGTAATTCTCTCCAGGAGTACTTGGCTCCTTATGACTTTATGATTCTGCTCATCTACTAAACTGACTGTCTTGAATACAAATTCTTGTGTTCAAGCATCTGATTTGCCTATGCATACTATTTCTTGGGAAACATGATAAAATATGGGTCAACCAATAGATACTGGATGCTGAAGAGAGAGAAAAATGAAACACAACAAAACCACCCACTGAAATTCAGCACCAAAAGTCCATTCCATGGAAGCATACTGTTCAGTTTGGAACATTTTTGGGCACTGAAAATCTTTTTCTGAGAGATCATAGGTCATTAGTGTTCATAGATAACATGCAAAAAGTTAATATAAAGGTTTTCTTGGTAAAACAGCCTAAATTCAGGACTCATGGAATTTTCACAGCTACCATTCTAATGAACTTAAATAAAACTACTACAACAGGAAGAACTATTGGAACAACATATAACCCTGTGAGACCCACAAATATGAGTATGCCATCATGGGGTACAGGGCCCCTAAAGACAGTGGAACTCTGAGTGAATAAATCCTAAGCATAACAGTAAACCATAAATAGACCAGTCCTCTCAGGGACTTGAATATCTAGTTCAAATTTGTTCAAGGTTTAAGGTAATTGAATTGCTACTGCACATCACCTAGGTGACATATATATATGCAAATATGTTTTCTTCCTAAAAAAAAAAAACAGAATATCATCTGGACATTATGCTTGCTTCATTTCTTGTGTATACACTGTGAGGATGAGGAGGCAAAATAAGCTGTATACTGTTTAGCAATTCTGTCTTTCAGTGAGATGAAGTTTGTACTTGATGTAAATCCTGCCTTGTATCCATCTGTAAAGCTACATAAATGTATTAATAGTATTAGGTCAAAACCCAATTGTGTCTATTGAGTGGGGTGGTGATCTTAATCTCCAAACTAGGGTTGTGCTGCTGCTGCTTTTGTAGCAGATTGGACAGAGGTGAAGCTCGAATTAGTGACAGGTGAGAAAAAATATAGAAGATCATGCAGGGAAGAAAGAGATAGAAAAAAATGTCATAAGCTATGGGAAATAAAGAAAGAGGGTCTCATATTTATCTAAATGAAGTTCCAAAAGGAGATAAAGAGCAATGTACTATTATGGCTTACTTCCTGAACTGAATGATGGGCACATGGTATCCATCTTAATGCTACTCTGTAAAATGTACTCTGAAGTGAAAAAAAAAATTAAAAAAATATTAAAAAATATATAAAATGTAAATATCACTTACGCATATATTTGAGTTATTCAATATCTAAAATGACCAATTGAAATTTAGGGATCCTTTCCCTCCGGTGAGACACACAATCTAAGTAAGAGTTTCTTAAGTTTTACAATTGTTTTAACCATACTTGTGAGAATGTATATTATCTCTGCAGAAAACAAAAAAAACAAAACCAAAACACTGGGATTCCCAACATTGTAAATATAATTTAGGAGGTTCATGTTCTAAACACCTCCTGGGACAATTAACAATACATAAAAAGTAGAACTTTTTATATATTCACTGTTGGAGAAAGGTGAAAATTGATAACGAGAATTCATGGCAGGACCATGATTAATTTGACCTTCAAGAATAAATAAATACTTGTCATGTATATAAAGTGGAAATGTGTCTTTCAGTTAAAGATATATACTATAAGTTTGTATATAGTTATAAATTGCATTAAATAAGTTGACATTTGACATAAAAGATTTAGTACACCTACTTATATTAATCATAACATTTCTAAAATCTGAAGAAAATTTAGATTTTTCTTATTTAGAATGAATACAGTTCAAGTCTAATTGAATAATTTGCCAAATTTACAATATTCCTAATACATTATATTTTTGAAATGATTTATTTTATATAATTTCTTATTAGTAACAATTTCAAATATAGCTCTTTCTAATATTCTTGCTTCAGTACTTTAGAACATAATTACCCTGTAGCTAAATTAAGTCTGTATTAAGGCACAGTAAGAAGATACTTAGGATTTCCACTTCATAAGAGAACTCATTAAGTATTTTTGCAATAAGTTATCTAATTAACATTCTCTAAAAATTATTTAAAAGGCAAAAGTACGTTGATCAGTATATTCTTTTATTTTCAGCATTGTCAAGTGCCCTGGGCATTAGATGTAAATGTAACAAAAGTAAGAATTATTATGTGTAACATAAAAGCTAAATTAGTTTTAAAATTTTGTTTATTTTATTCATCAGCATAATCAAGGACTTGTCAATCTATTTAGCTTATCTCCTCAGTAGTGATCATGAGTGTGTACCTCTTTCCTGTAATTTTACTTAGTGATGTTCATTTAGGAGAGTAAAACAGAAGAGCAGAGGGCAATTATATACACCAAGGTTAATAAATATATAAAAAAATTTATTCCACAAATTCAAATTAGGAGCATGATTTGATTGAATAAACCACAGACTACAGAGTTATTAATCAATTAGGTTTTTAGCACAATTAGGCAAATTTCTGTTTCGTTCACACGATACCCTCTATACTAATAGATATTTACTATAATACTTTATCAAAACTATTTTTTGCATATCTATCTCTCCTACTAAAATGTTGAACTCTGAATTGGTTCATTTGCATCTTGTGCCCTAGCACTAGAATATCTCTCTTCACATAATATCAGCCAAAGATGTCAGGAAGGAGAACTCCTGTCACTCATCATTGTGGCAATAATATGTCCAGGTGGTGGTTGGTCTTTGAAGAAAGCAGACACTCTGAAGAAAGAAGGTGATTGTTTTCAAAGCTAGAGTTTCGACAGATGCACCTTATGAAGTTTCCTAATGAGTGAGAATTCTAACAATAACAACAAATCCATACTGCTAATTTCGTTGAATTAATTCTTTGAAAGTGAATCAAATTCAAGGAAAATTATTCTTTTGTTTCTGTATCTTGATATAAAATAATGAGATTCTATGAGTTATTATAATAAAGAAAAAGTATTATTCATAATAGCCCGAAAGTGAACATAACCAAAATTTCCAGCAACTGTTGAAGAATTAACATGTGGTCAAATCATACAATGGATTATTATTCAGCCATATAAAGAATGAAATACTGTGACTTCTCTTTTCATCACCCTAACAATAAAAATAAATTTAAAAAAAAGAATGAAACACTGTAGGCTAAGTATTAATAAAAGAAGCCAGACACAGTAAGTCATATATTATTTGCATTTATATGAAATGTCCAGACAAACACTAGATCAGTGGCTTCCAGGAGCTGAGAACAGTAACAGCGAGCAATTGCCTGTGATTCCAGGATTTGCCCTAAGGTGATAAAAAATATTCTGCAATTAGATAGAGGTAATGGTGGCACACCCTTGTGATGTTAAAAAAATCACCAAAGTATACATTGCAAAATAGTGAATTTTATTTATGATATATTGGAAAACAAAACAAAAGACTGCAGAAAGTATAGACAGCCATGTTGAAGAATCTGAAAATAAAGACTGACTGATTCACGAGGAAGGAATGTCACAAATCCAATTCTGTAGAGATAAACTAAGGGCCAGGTCATGCAGTGTGCTTGAAACTACAATGGGGGTTTGAGTTTTTATTTTTCTTTTTAATTTCATTTGAAAGACCACTTGGGAGACCATGGAGAAGTAGAGGTGAAATGATACAGGTGAGCAGAATGGAGGGATGTGCTTGGAACATATTTTGGAGGTAGCAGTGACGAGGAATTGGATATGGAAGTGAAGGGGAAAGTAAGTAAGGATGATGCCTAACTCTCTGGCTTGAGGGGCATAGTGGATTTTGGCACTTTTACCTAGGGTACAAAAAACTGAGGGTTTTAAAGGCAAAACTAGAATTTTAAAATATATATGTAGCTCCCAAATATACTTGTAAATGTCAATCTGGCAATTAAATTTATGAGTGTTTGATTCCAAAGAGCTGTGGGGTGATCTCCTCGGTTGAAATGCTTTACACATCCATTTGCTGTTATGTTAGAGTGAACTTTGGCAGGTTCTTCCCAATGAATCCCTCAGGCTGCGTTTCTTCTTCTACACACTTCAAGCTATAAAGGTACGTGGGCAGTAGTAAAATTGAATTACTTCTTGGAGCTTCCATGATCAAACCTCCAAACCCACCTAATGTCAAACATTACTTAAAATCTTTGCCTCCCATCTTTGCTTACTTCAAATCAAGTAGAGCTGATTCTATGTTAATGATTCTAAATTAAACTTGAATTTGACTCACAGTTTCATTCTGTAACTTTAACTCAGGTACATTTTCCTTCAAATCTAGAGCTAAACAGCTTTCAGTAACTTAAAGCTCTCTGGTTCCCTTTGGTCAGTGTTTGTTCACACGGTGCCTTAAAAATACATGAGGTCCAAGCCTTCCCAGATAATGAAAAATCACACGCATTTTTGCCATATATAGTCCTAAAATGTTGCAGGCTATTTCTGGCCTATTGTTAAGGTTAGTTTGGCTCCTTAAGATGAGAAATACACAATTCTGAGAATGAAGAATTAAGTTGCCACCACTGTAGGTTTTTCGGGTTCCTAGACCCAATTTCAACCTATGGAGTAAGTTTGTTTCCTACGCCACCAGGGTCTCTGGATACCAACTGTATGTCCCTTATCATTCAACTTGATTCTGATGGTTATCTACCTGGATATAGTGTCAAATTACACAGGTTAAGGGTTCAGTTATACAATATTCTTCCCCACAGCCATTTGAGATGCCAGTTGCAAGCCCAGGTCAACACCTGGGCTTTTGACCTACCAGTTATACACTGGAGGTTCCAATGACCTCTTACAACTCAGGATTTCAATCTCAAGTGCAGGTACTTCTGACTGACTGGCCATAAATTAGGGGTTTCTATGACCTCCTCCTCGGGTTTAATTAATTTGCTAGAGCAGCTCACTAACCTCAGAGAAACATTTTACTTACTAGATCACAGTTTATTATAAAGGGATATAACTCAGGGATAGCTAGACGGAAGAGATGCATGAAGAAATAGACGGGGAAAGGATATGGAACGTCCATGTCTTCTCCGAGTGCACCATTGGCCTAACACCTCCACATGTTCACTAACCTGAAGTTCACCAAACCAGGTCCTTTTGGGTTTCTATGGAGGCTTCATTATATAGGTTGGTTGATTAAATCATTGGCCCTTGGTGATTGATTCAACCTCCAGCCCCTCTTCCCTCCCCTAAGATTGGGAGCAGGGACTGAAAGTTCCCACCCCCTTAAGCACCTGGTGGGTTCTGGCAACCAGCTCCCATCCTTAGGTGGGATCCAAAAGTCAACTCATTAACATAACCAAAGACACTATTTATCAGTCTCATCACTTAGGAAATTCCACGTGTTTGGGACTTCTGTACCAGAAATGGGGATAGATGGAAGAAATACCTATCTCTTATAAATGACAGTATCACAGTAAGTAACCAATAGGATATGACACATAGTCTGATAGTAGCTCCAGTAGACAGCTTAAAAGTGCTCAGAAACAGCAGAATCTAAAGAGACCAACAATTAGTTAAAATCTTTACATGAGGAGTGTCCAGAAAAAATCCAGTCATAAATGTCTTTGTTTTTAATATTACATAGCTGGATACTTTCTGGAAAGCCCTCATATATTCTAATAGAAATCTGTGCATACCACTATTCTAGTTTTTAATGAGCATAACTTGTACAGGCTATGTTATTTAAAACAGGATAATTAAGTTAATGGATTTATTTTAAAATAAAATAAGTATTTGTACCTTTCCTACAGAACAAAGGTTCACCAGATACTAAGGACCATTGTCTTCCATTACAGCTTTCTAAATGTACAGATTTTCTGTTCTCATTAAAGGAGGTCCAATGTGACTTTCTGAGTGTGCTGGGGAAATATTCTGGTCCTATTACTATTTTTAAAAATATGTCAATTTTTTTCAGGTTTATTGGAATATAATTGATACATAACATCATGCATGTTTAAGGTGTATAACCTGTTGATTTTATACACATATATATCACAAAATGTTTACTGTTCCTATTTCTTTTGATGTTGACAAAGACTAAATCAGAAATCTATTAGTAATTGTAAATTTATTATTTACCTGGGCAGCTCACAAAAACTATGATGTATTCTCTAATGATTTGCAAATTTATATAAAGATTGCTAAACCTAAGGATGACTCCATCTGTGTAAAGCAGCTGTGAAATCTCTAAACATAACAAAGAAAACAGGCCATTCTGTCAACATTGCTATATAAACTGTGTCATTAAAGCTAGTGACAGTGATATAGAAAGTTTGTCAGTTTCATTCATTTAACAATTATTTCCTGAAGTCTACTATATGCCAAGAATTTTGCTAGATGCTAGAGATTTAGGGTTGAATGAGAAATAGGCATTGTTTTAATGAGATCATTATTTAATGGGAGAGACAAATGCAAACAAATAATTACAGCAGCAGGATAAGTACTAAAATGAAAGATTGTATAGGTGCTATGGAAACACAGAGGAGGGACTGCCACACTCTGCTTGCTTTTGGAAGGGGAAAAAATCATAAATTTAGCTTCGTAATGATCATAGGCTTTCTTGCAAGTTACAGAGGGATTCATCATACAGACACATGCATGATTCATGTTCTAAGATAATTGCAGCCTGGAAAGTTCAACAATGTAAGCAAAATATTATGAGACTCAAATGAAGAAAAGCTTTTATATATATATATATATATATATATATATATATATATATATATATATATATGTATGTATATAAAAACTTTGCCTACAGGTCTGCAGGTGTAAACATAATTTATGTAATACATGAATGGTATTGCTTTTCTAATGTGGAAAAATTACTTGAAGAGAAAAGTAGTGGTACAATTACGTAGTGATCAGTTTGAATAATTGAGTGGCTGAATTATCAGTACTTTATAGACATTTCTACCCTAAAATTTGTTCCTATACTGTCATATTTTGATCTCAATACATTTATTCCCAATTTAATTCATATAAATCTTCAGGAGAAACGTTTTATTCTTTGCTTTTTATTTTCTATAGTCTTCATTACATTTTTTTTTCTTTTTATCATGGCTAGCATATACAACTGTAATTGAACTGAATACATTGATTTTTTTCTGAACTGTGATAAATCCACTTATTAGTTCCAACAGTTATTTTATAGACATTTTCAGATTTTTTTTCCATGTAAGCAAATACAGCCACAAATAGAGTCAATTTTATTTTTTCCTTATCTTGATGACTTCTAGAAATTTTTTTTGGCCTTATTGCACTGATCAATCTCACTAGTACAATGTGATAAAGCTAATTTGTAAACCTGGACCCACAAAACGGAGGCTTCTCCAGCAGCCTGGTCCATGTCAGAGATGTAAATTTAAATCAGCCTGAACTTAACCTTAAACCTAACAGACTCTCATCACAATTTTACAACTTCGCTTCAGCTAACCTCAGCTTCCCTTAGAAAACAGGACTTGCAAGCCTCCTAAGGAAATCCCACCTGCTGGACAATCATGCCTTATGTCCTCATTGCCTAAGCCCCAAAGCTCTGTAAAACTCACTCTGGCCTGATCATCTCTCTGGAAGGGTACTCCACTGCTTATGAAACACTCTACTCCCTCTGATTCGTGGGTTGTTCTACCTTGAATGAAGGACATCACACTTGTTCCTAACTGCTTCAGTTTTGTTATTTGACAAATGCTTAGTAGGAGTGCTAAGAGTTCTCCACCTTGTCACATTCCTGATCATAGAGGAACATAATTCAATCTTTTACCATTAAATGTTACGTCGGTTGTAGGACTTCTTAGACGTCTTAGGTATGTTTGAGAATGTAGGCTACATTTTTTTTTAGGTTAAAAGGCAATTTGCTGTTAGATTATGCATCTATAAGGCTAAAGATACAAGTTTGAAAACCATCTATATCCATAGAAACTCCCCAAATATTTTCAATTGTTTTGTCTCTAGAGAATTCACATATAGAGAAGAAATAAACAATAACACATTATAGGATGGCTATAACTGGAAAAATAATGATTTTCTTTTTCAATTTCTGGAGGATAAAATGTTTTAAAAGGAAAAATAGAAATGAAAACAATAAGGGTAATTCAAACTCTGGGTAAATTTGTAACCCCCTCAACCATAAATAAAAATTTTTATTTTGTAATAAAAGAATTAGAGCTTTAAAAATTCAAACTCTGTTTATTCTAATGATCACAATGTGGTCCCCAGACCAGCAGCAGTGGCATAACCTGGAAACTTGTTCAAAACGCATATTCTTGGGCCCCACCCAGTGTCTACTGAGTTACAAACTCTTGGGTGGGGCCCAGCCCACTGTTTTAACAAGGGAATTCTGATGCAGCCTAAAGTCTGAGAACCACTGACTTAATCCAAAAACATCTATTGTGTGCCAGGGTCTGGCAAAGGCTTCAGGGACACAAAAATAATGAACACAATCCATTGTTTAATGGGTCACAAAGAAAAAGATTATCATCTGGTAGATTTTTTTTTTAAGACAAGAAAATAAATTCCCATAGCTACAGTTGGTTCAGATAGGACTGCCAAGGACACAGGAATGTGTTGCCTTCCAACTGCCAAACCATCTGTCCCCCCATGCATTTCCCATGACATCCTAAGGCAGGAGCTAAGTGTGGAGGCCACGGGGACATGGAACATCTAGGAGACAGAACTGACCCTCTCTTAGGGGTACTGTTCCCCCCTCACTCACACACCTCACATCACCCTGTATGGCCCCAGAGGATGACTGGTTAGTCAATGACAGGTAAGATTCCCCAAGGGAGGAACAACCTAAGACAGGCACAGTCGCATAGGGGCCAACAGGAGAGAGCTTGGGCTCTACAGAGGTGAGCACAGCCTCTTACCCTAAGGTTAATCATCAACCCGCTGGCTGCCTTGTGACCTGAAAGAATAATATTGGTCACATGCCAACAGAAACGATTTAGGTACTGAATCACCCCCCTGGGGTGATTTCGGTGCACTGAGTCCTTGGGGCTATATGTTCTTACAGAGATACAATGCATGTTGAGTCACAGTGGGGTCTTTCGGTGTGTGTGTGGGGGGAGCAGTCCCCTAGGCAAGGTTACATCCAGATGCTGGAATAACCAGTTTCACTTCCTTGTATGCTGACCAATAAAAGTTATGCGGTGGCTGGATTCAAGGCTCTATTTTCAGTCCATGAAGCTGGAGCCCCTTGGCCCCGCTTGAAACTTATTTTTGGCTGCTGTGTTTCACCACCTTGTGCCGCCCTTCCTGTTCTCCCACTGTCTGTGTTGTGTGGGATGCGACAGAGCTTGGACAATTAATTTCCTGAACCCATCCTAGAAAAAGTGCTACCTACCTCATTGCTGACTGAGTATCACTATGATCACCTTTGAAGTACTCCCCTTGGGAAACTATGCACCTATACCAGTGCCTAGTCCACTCTTCAAAGCAATTTTGGAACTCTTTTTCTGGAATGGCCATCAGAGCTGTCATCACACCCCAAATCTGACAATTAAGTTCATGAATTTGCCACCGTGAGCTTAACATTGGCAGTTGTTAACAAACAACTTGGTAAGGTTTCATAACCTTTGGACAGTGCTGCCAACATAAGCGCGGTGGCCAGTTCACGAATTTAATTGTCAGATTTTGGGGACAAGGACAGCTCTGATGGCCATTCTAGAAAAAGAGTTTCAAAATTGCTTTGAAGGGTGGACTAGGTCTGGCATCTGTGTTTCCCAAGAGGAGCACTTCGAAGGTCACTGTAGTGATATTCAGCAGTGAGGTACGTATCACTTTTTCTAGAATGAGTTCACAGAATTAATTGTCTGACCTCATGTTGTTTAATTCATTATGTTAATACATTGTTAAGGGTTTTTGTATCTGTGTTTATGAAGTATATTAATACTTTATAGTGTACCTTGTTATATGAGGGCTGTCCAGAAAGTACCCAGCTACATAATATGAAAAATAGAGGCATTTATGGTTGGATTTTTTCTGGACAGCCTTCCTGTATTCACTTTTGCTATATTGGCTTCATAAAATAAATCTTTCTCTCTATTTTCTAAAGTACATACTACTTTAACAATTCTCCATAGGTTTTATTGTTTTCTTCCATTTATCTACTTTATTTTTCTAGTTTTATTTTTTTTTTAACCTATGTACTGGTATTATATCTTAAAAAAAAACAAAACACCAAAACCACAGAGAACCCCCCTAATGGTATTTTCCAGAAAGTTATAGCTTATAGAGAGGAATTTACCAGGAAAATATACTTCCCTCTCTCAAATTTCAATTAATCTAGACCTTTTTTCCTAGTGGAAGAAGCCATATTCCTGAAATTTATCCTGAAGCATTTCACTCTCAATCTCTTTTTCCCTTTCACATTTTAATTTTGTCCTATGTCCTCATTGAGTCATTAATTACTTCAGAACTATCCTACAGTTTAAAATTCTTTTCTATGATTTTTGATTAATTTGTCCAGTATGTTTTTATTTTCATTAGTAAATGTTTCATTGTTTTGTCCTATGCCACAACCATGGCTGCTCTCAGAGTAAACACAGGATATGTGTTTCTCCTATCAGGCAATTCTCTTACTTAAAAGTTTTGACTCCATCTCCAGAATTTGTCTCCTTTTGTTCACAACATAGAGCCTTCAGTTTATTCTGGTTTTTAAAAATTATCCAGAATTTATAGTTAGCATCTGAGAAAAGGTTAGCTCTGTGAAGGGCTTTTCAGTCATAGCAAAAGCTGTTACTATATTATTTGAAATACCTTAGAAACTATTTTTAGTGATATTTTGTCTAATAACATGTATTTCTAGGATTGCATATCCTAGAGTGATCTTGAAAGGTTAAAGTATTCTACTTACCATAGATTGATTTTCATATAAATCTCATTATTGAGTACATTACATTTACCACATCATTTTAGATCTCAGGAACCTCATTAGCAGAAGTAGTTGATAATCTGGTAGTATTTCAGGTAGTCCAGAAGGTTTATGAATGTCACTGCTCTCTCTGAGACAGGTATTGTCTAAGTTTTTAGACAAGTAAAAAACTGTAAATTAAAGTGTTATTGTAGATAAGAAATATCTGTGCTAATATAATGAAAATAAATGGGCATAGAGAATATCTAGTTTAACATGTAAAGTCTTATTAAGAATAAAATATTTTACATTATCAGATTTAATTTAAAGAAAATTCCAATATATAGTGATATACATTCCCAGATACATGCTACAAAAATTCTTAAATTTATTAGGACTATTTCTGTAGGATTTAATTTAAAAATTACAACATCTCTCAGATTACTTAACCAGATTATCAGATAATTTCAAAAACAAGGGAAGTATACATTTTTGAAATACATCTGCTAACCAAACTTACATTGAGTTTCCGTATGTGTGCATGCCTTATTTTCTCTCCTTGATCATATTATCTTGATGTGTATCTCTCTCAGATTATTGATTTTCTCTTTGCTTGTCTTGTGGAGCAGTTTTCTTAGGTTCAGATATGATAAAATTGGAAACTAAAAAACTGAGGAAGCCATCACGATCAAGGATTCATAATACTCTTTCTGACACCATGAGTAAACCCTTCTACCTACAATTCAAACAGTTGTTCTCTTTCCCAACTTCTATGCACCCAAAGCGAAGTACCAAACTAAGCTGGTACCTCTGCTTATGTTCATGAAGAAGAACCAAATTCCCCACCAGAGAAACAGAAGAAATACCTTAAATCAAGCTCTGCAAATTGTGAACATATCTCACATAATTAACAAATTGACAGGGCACTCAGATAACTTCTTTTTTTCCTAAAAACTTTACTGTGCTATTTGAATTGTTTACAACAAACACAATACACCAAAAATATAAAGTTATTTCAAGTTCAGAGAAAAAGACCAATATTTTATTATAAAGCACGTCTATGAAGCACATCAGTAAGCTATGTGTCTCAGGTTCATAACTCAATTGAACAATTGCTGTAATATAATAAATCATTCTGACCTTTGTAAAAACTAAGCATCTTAATCTCCTTAAAATTAATTCCATGCCTACAATTCTACAGTGCATTGTCAACTTGTTGTATAATAAGTCACCACTTAATAAAAATAAATGAAAAAAAAAATCCTCAAACACACACACACAAAATAAATAAATGAAGTATAAATTTTTAAAAGTTAAAAAAATTAATTCCATGCCATATCATTATGCTAGAAAAGGGTGTCACTGAATCTACTATTTATATTACAACAAAAGTAAAAGTACGTTTTGGGGAAATTTCCTTTCTTACAGAAAAGTAATATTTGTTAATTGATGAAGATAAGTCACAAATTTTCCAAGCTATGGGTAGATGTCAGCTTCACATAAAAGAACTTTAAATATTTATATGGACTGGTAAATCTACCTCCCTCTTAGGAAAAAAATACAGAAAATAAATAGTATGACTATTCAGGAAAAATAATTGCAATAACACTGATTATTTAATGATTCTCAAAACTGATCACTAAAATTCACAGAGACAATTTTTTAAAATTTGAACATATATTTGTCTCAAATGGTCCTGTTTTATTTTCCATGTGGACATTGGCATACAATATTTTCTTTGGTGTTCAATTTCAAAACTCTTGTAACATACTTATATTCATAAAACATCTGCTGCAATATAACTATACTGAGCATAATTTATAAAGCAATTTACTTCTTCTTTGTTCCTTCCTTTTTCCTTTTTCTCCTTTCTTATTCTTTCTTTTGTTATTCATGAATGACTGGACAAAGCCTATGAGACTAATAGTGTTGCTGTAAAATAAAATGCAAAAGATAGAGGGGCCAAATATGAGGCTAGAAAGTTGGGCAAGGTTCAGGTTGTGGAAGATACTCAATGTTATGTGATGGTTGCAGTTTATTTTCTGGGAATGAGGAGCATTTTATTTGCCAAGTGTAAGCCAGCGAGGGCATTTTATATCAGCATTTTAGATAGGTAAATAAATAAATAAATAAATAAATAAATAAATAATAAAGCAGAAAGACAAAATAAAGCAAGTTGAGAGAATTTTGTAGTATACCATGCAAAAACTAATTAGACTTTTAAACAAGAGATGATGCAGAACAAATTCAAAGAAGAAAGTAAGTTTCAAGAAGAAGGAAACCTGAAACCTATGTAATCCTTGCTAACAGATGTCACCCCAATAAGTCTAACAATAAAAATGAATTAAAAAAAAAAAAAAAAAAGAAGGAAACAAGGGAGTTTACTTGGTGACAAGTAATCACTGACTTGGATGTGAGGTGTTGAGAATTAGAGGTGTCAAATGCAAACGCTGGGAGAAACGAAGAGAAGAATATGATGCACATTAAAATTGAAAAAGAATAGAAGCTCCGTGTTTATGGAAAACAAAAATTATAGTAGAATACTATTTTTTTATAAAAATACTCTCTTAATAAAATTACCATCTCATATTGTAAAATAAAGTATGAAATACTTAAAATTAGATTCACACATCAGGGAATTTTTTTTGTTTTGTTTTGGCTGTTTTAATAAATATAACATAACTTTTAAAGTCTTATGTTGCCAGAAATAGTGATGCACTGATTAACTTTAGGAAGTTTGCACAGAAATGTTTATGTAGTCAACACAGGCACCTTGAAGAGCATACTATCCTTAAGGAATCAGGTGGAGTGGGCTAAGAATTGGTGAATCGAAAACACTGGAAAGGATCTGAATCAGATGAGTAATAAACGGAGTTAAAGCATTCTAAATTCCTGGTATTTTTTGGAATTACAAAACTGTAAAATTGTCGATATTACTCCTTCTAAATCAAAGAAGGAAGTTTTGATTTTTAAAAAGTTACCAAATATCCCCACAAAAAATGGAAGGTTGAAAATAAAAACATTTCAAGAGATGAGAATGTGGCACATAGAGCAGGTAGACCTGATTAAAAACATATTACAAATGAGAAATTATATTAGGTATAAATGTACTAAGTGCTTTAAATATAATCAGATTGCTAAATAAATAATATACAAATGCATGCCATGTACAATAAATATATCTAAAGATTTATTATGCAAAAAGCATGAAGGCAAAATAATTGAAATTGGTATTTATAAATACACGATCCAAAAGAAAGCTAATGTGTCTATATTATGACAGCACATAAGAGATATCAAAGAAATTTAATTCCTAGAGATAACATTACCTATAATGTTGAAAGGTTCAATTTATCTATCTAAACATTCTGCACTTAATAGCATTTCAAATATATGTACAAAAATAGAAGGAAAGAAAAGTGATTTAAACATACTTCCATCAGAAGTACACAAAATCTGAGGACAAAATATCAGTATAAATATAAAGGATTTGACAACATTGCTAATGTAATTCCTTTATTAATATATATGTCTCTGTAAATAACCCAAATGTACAGAAAACACTCTTTTCAAGCACATAAATCACAAAAAACTTGATCAAAAAGTAAAAGAAAGTCAGAAGATTGAAATAATGCAGAATATGTTCTCTGATCATACTACAATTATGCTAACAATCACTCTAACTAGAAAATTGCTTAAAATTGGATCTAAATAAAAATAGTTATATTAATAGTCTATAGTCAAAGAAGAAATCGTAGTATAATAGGATCTTATTTTAATAAAAATACTGCATATTAAAATTAACATGGAGATAATGATGCTTAACAGGATAGCCTTAAATATATAATTTAAAATGGGGAAAATAGTGGAAAATTATTAGTTAATCTTTCTTATAAAAAATAGAAAATAGGATTTACAACTCAGATGTAGAAATATTGCAAGAGATCATCATTCTACTCTCACTGTAAAAGTCAAAATGAGTCAGTTAATTTACAAAGGCATGAAACACTTCTGCCTCTCAGGGAAGTGAGGACTGTAAGAAAGGTCTCTAAACTTCAGAAAGGGCCTCTGCTTCGCAGTTCAGAAACTACTTGACATACTAGAGTTGTTTATATTAAAGTTAAACAATGAAGTAAATTAATGGTTAATAATGAGTCAGACTGGTATACTAACTAGACAGGACAACTAGACAAAATATGATATCTGGAATTGGATCCTGGAAAGGGATGGTTTTCATTTTCTTAAACTTATAAAATGTTGGATTTCATTTAAATTAAACTTTTTTTTTATCATTGAAGAAATAAGGAATATAGTAAAATAAATTATATGCTACACACACACACACACACACAATATGCAAAAGCATAGAAAACAACCCTACAATTCAATCAGTGAAATTAACCACCAAATTTTAAAAAATGGGCAAACATGTTAATAAAGGCATTTTACCAAAAAAGTCTCCAAACAGCAACTGGACATATGAAAAAGGTGCTCAATTAGTTAGTCAACAAGAGAATACAAATTTAATTTACAATGTTGATTGGCTATAAATACACATCATAATATTTCCCTGGGTAGCATTTGAATTCACTGGAACTTGCATACATTGCATGAGTTGATAAAATGACTTTGAAAATCATTTGATAATTTCTACTACCAGTGAGTATTTACATGTCTCATGATCTAGCACTTCCTTTCATGGGGTATACTCAATAGAAGTGTATTCACAAGACGTCTGTACTGAATAATTTATTAACATAAAGTTATAAAAAATAGACAAATATAATCCATGGGTTAGAAATCAGGTAAACAGGTGCCTGTCAGGTAGTCACTAGAATGGGGTTCAGGATGCTAAGGGAGGTGGTGGAGCACTCTTGCATTGAAGATAATAGTATTCTATTTCTTGATGTACGTGGTAGAGACAGGCTATGTTCACTTTGTGAAAATTGTGCTATACACTTAGAAGTTCTGAATTTATAAATATATGTCACACATCAATGGAACTTTAAAAACACAATAAATGATTGAAAGGATATGGGACAATCATTGTTCCATTTTTTTAGTCCATAAACAGTTCTTTTAAAATAGTAGGAAGCTTTAAAAAAGTGTCATCTTGAACTTGAAAGCAAGAGGAGATAATTCTAAAATAAACTATGGATGTTAATTTTCTTTTAAGCAGTTAGGTCATACAATAGATTTCAAAAAACTAATGTGATAAAGTGACAACAGGATCAGAAAAATACTTGAAAATACTTTTGATAAAATAAAAATGAGTTCAGAAAAAAAAATATATATATAGACATTCATCTTTAAACTATGTTCTCTAAATTCTTTATAAGAATATTTAATCAGCTAACCTAGAATAAGGAAGTTAATAAAATATAACATTCTACATTTTATATTAATTTTGGAATACATATAAAACAATATTTGAATATTTGAATGATATTAAAATACCTCCATTTTAAAGTTGTGTATATATTTTATTTTTCTTGAAGTAGAAAGTCATTCTAGTGCCTCTTTTTATCCCCTCATTGCTAAAATGAAATGACTTTATTGCATTCCATTTAAATATATTTGAGCTATCAGGTAAAGTCCTAAGACATCAGTAATCTTGTCTTTGGCTGGGTTTTAAGAAAAATTTGATAAAATTGAATTTTTGTATTTTAACATTGCCAAAGTAAAATTGGGAATTTAATGTCTGTATATTTGAAAATTGAGTTATAATAGTATAATAGAAAGATATACTTCTAGCAAATCTTATTTTATAATAAAAGCATGTTTTCCACTATATTCTTTAGAATGTGCTCATGTAATAGCATGGAAATGAGTGAAAACTAATATATGTTGACAGTACAGATTAGCTCCTTAAACTTGAGTTAGATCTCAGATTTTTTATAACCTCTATTTTCAATGTATGTCTAAAAATCATAGCATAATTGAACAATAAACCTGTCACAGGAGTCCTGCCAAATAAAACAAGGCATGTTATTTGTCATGTCAGACAATTCATTTTCAAACAGAAAAAAATAAAATAATTGGAGTAAAAGTTGGCAGATTTTGAATGGGTATGCCAAAAATCTAAATTCTAGTTTCCTTGGCCTAATAAAGATTTTTTAAAATGACACATTTGTTTTGTCATTCATTCATCAAGTAATTATGATGCTTCTACTATGTGCAAGTCCTTTTATGAGTAGTCACATAAGTGAACAAAACAGACAAGGATCCTTGCTTTCATAATATTTACATTCTAATGGAGAAAAATTGACCAAGAAAAGCAGCATAATTACCAAGAACATTCTATATTATGTTGGAAGGTGATAATTGATACAAAAATATACAGCAAATCAGGAAGAGTTAGGGCTGGATATGTGTAGATGGCTGACCACAGCTTTCTGGGACAGAGGGGGTATACTAGATGTTATATAATTATTGAGGTATCAACCAATATAAGGTGCTATTTTTTCGTATAGTCGGGATATAAAACAAGGTTGGAAAAAGGAGTGTGACATGTATGAGTAAGTGGAAAGAGACAAGAATGACTTAAGTTTTACACAAGGTGAAGAAGGGAGGGAGACGGGTAGAAGCTAATTTGTGATGGGTCATGCAAGGTTTGGGTTTCAGTCTATGTAACTAAAAACTGTAGAAAGACTTTGACGGGAATTTTAAAGCCACTTTAGTCAAGCCATGTCTGAACTCTGGTCATTCTGACTCAATAATTCACACTACTTTCATTGAAGGAGTTGCGTGTCTACAACCTAACATGTCAAATTGCCATGAACATTGCTGGGCACTAATATGTATTTATTGAATGATTGTTCTATTCATAGAGAACAAAACTCAGAAATCCCCTGAATTATATCATCCAGAGTTAGATCCAGGTGCACTTTCTCAAATTCAACCAACATACGTAATTACTCCCTATATGAAATGAGGATCCATTCTCTAGATAAGTGATTGAGTACAGCAAGGGTACTTAAAAAGCAGGATTCAACTTCACCCCTTCCAAAATTTGCACCACATCAAACTTTCCTAAATTCTTAAGGAATTTCCTGAGTCAGAGAAGAGGGGATGGGAATTCAGAAGAGGTACCCTCAGTTCAGTTGACATCTCCCTGGCAAAGTAACGACCTCAGACATCTCAAGACTTTTCCAAAGCTACTTAAGTAGATTTTTTTCTCCATTAACCCTAATAGTGAATAAAAGTGAACTCTGGCACAAATCTCTAAGTCAATATAGACTGAGTTCATATGTTGACATATCCTGTGCCTAAAACACAAACACTTAAAGAAAACTGGAGTAACAAGATGATGGCTTTCCTCAGGTATACGTAACAAGGAGATCATAACAGAGTGTTATGTACAGAGGGTGCAGGCTGGAGGGGCGAATGGGGGCAAACTGTGTCTATGAAAACTATTCAAAAGCACTAAGTTAACACCTGGACCAGTGTAAGGAAGGTGAGTTGTCTCAAACCCTGTCACTCCTTCTGCTCTCGACACTTACCGGGTAATACTCCTAGTGACCGATTAATGTGCTAGCATATCTCATGAAAAATAAAAACAGAAAACAAAACCAAACACAGCAACAATAAAGATAAAATTTTTTCTCCTAACCCACACCAACTCCATCTCCTGCCCTTTCTTTGGGATATGAGTATATGGTTGATGAAACGAAGAAAACAACATTTTAAGTATCAGTTTTCTTCTAATTTAGAAAACTTGAGGGTTCATTGTTATAATATAGTTGATGTATCAGAGAATCATTAAATAACAGCATGATAAATAAGTAAGGAATAAAGCAGTAAAAAGCCATATTAATAATTTTCAAACTACCACCTTCAAACATATATACAAAACATACCATTCATCTTCATTTGTGAAATATTAATAATTCCCAGTGTCCAATATCTTTATGCACCAAGATATACACTCTGACATTATTTAGAAGGTGAAAATTCAAAAACAGTTTAAATACTTGACAATGGAGAAAAATTTCAGGATGCTCTCTATATAGTAGAGCTAGTAAGTCCATCCTTATAAAAGTGTTTATAGTAACAGAAAATGCTTGAGTTGTATTTAATGTAGAAATAAAAACATAAAATTGTAAAAAATGACTATTACCAGAAAAGAGAGTATCCAAATGATAGAGAAACGGTACAAAATAAAAACTGAACTGAAAATAATGTTCTCGCTCCCTACCAGACAGTAAAAAGATTTTTACTTTCTCTTCCTCTTATTTTTATTTTCCCATCTTCCATGATCATTAAAATATTTTTAAATAAAAAAAATCCTTTACTTTTGAAAATAAACCAATATGTAAGCACACGGAATGTAGATTCCATGAAGTTTAAAGAATGGACAGCCTGTGATCCTGCTTTTAGGACAGAAGTTGTCCATGGCTTGTGTAGTATAGATGACTGACTTCTTTACTATGTTCTAATTAAGTTCCTAGAGAGGATCAAAAGCTACATTTTGAGAAAAATTTTGCATTTGACTGGAAGTAATATTATGACTTACTTTTAAGCATAAATTGCTTGTCACAATGTCTAAGTTGACACACAGGTAAACATTTTTAGATTTTACAACATTGTATCTTCTGTCTGAGGGCACATATCTGAACTGTAAGAAATATAAACCATCATTGATCATTCTAGAAGAGTTTGCCATGAACTGACTTGTTAAATATGTATTGAAAAAGTAGAATGCTTTCATAAACATGAATCAGGGAGATGGTCATCAGGGGCAGTTTAAAGAGAAAAGTATCTACGACGTTACTCCATGTTCAATAAGAAAATATCTATGGTGAATGATGTTTACATGATATTTACAGGATATTCAGAGTCTGAAACAATTACCATATGGATATACAAAGGCTGTGTGGAGAAACTCCAGCCATAAATGCCTCTATTTTTCATATTACATAGCTGGACACTTTCCAGACAGCCCTCGTACACATTTCCCTTAATTTACTGGCCTACATGGGTAGTAGACAGATGGGCCATGGAATGAAGTGTTAACTCTATTATTATAAGATATTTCTGGTTTTAACTGTCTGGTCCCAAACTACCTTTATGTTTTTGCCTCAGAGACCATGAAACTTAAAGATAAAATTAGCACTTAATTGCATTTTCTTATGTATTATGCCTAAAATATCTATCTTTGCATTTATTAATTATTTCTATTAGTATATACAGAGGATGCCAAAAAATGTATACACATTTTAAGACATAAAAACTGTATTAAAATTGTAATACTTAATATATACTGATAACAGAAGATAAATAGGAATCACGAATGACTTCTGCAATTGCAGGAAGTGCTCACAGTGGTGACCAACAGCATCTAGACACCCCTGATTACAGTGAACTGCTGCTTGGGCAATGCTGGCCGAAGTGTCCACTTGTATCACTGCCCATGCCATTTCATTTTCTTCCTTAAGTACTGCCAGTGTAGCTGGTTTCCTACAGTACAGCACATCCTTTAAGGTTCCCCATAGGTAGAAGTCAAAGGGTGTTAAGTCAGGAGAACGTGGGAGAAACTCCACATTTGCAATATTCTTGAATTTCGAAGACCACTTCAAAATGGTCTTGTGCTCCCTGAATGAGAACCGTGCTTCTGCCATTTTCTTTGACTATCCTGCCTGTTGCATGGTGGTGCTAGGATTTATTTGATTAATACCATCTTTTGAGCAAACATCATACTACACATTGCTACCATAATTCAATTCAGCTTCAAAAAGTAATACATAGATAACATCTCTTAAATTGTGTATACAGTTTTTTGGCACCTCTGGTATAATTACTATACAATTTAAATAATTCTATTTTTACATACTAAAATGACAAGAAAAGTGAAAACAAAGTAATAACAAGAGGTTTCCCCATATAATAAAGAATATACAATATACAAAAGAATATTATTTAATTTAGTAAATAAATGATAAGGTATGTACAACCTATGTATATGTCAAATTTTTCAAGATTTTAGCTATTATTTTTGCAAAGAACCTGTGCTAGTACTCTGTTTGCACTGTTATTTTGTTATATGTTCACCTGGAGAAAGAATATAAAAATGTTAATACTCCAAGCTTCTCCAAATAATCTTTTTATGATGTAGTAATTACCAGAAATTATTTTGATAAGAACAGTAAAGCTACCACTCCTAAGGGGCTAAATTTCTTCATCACTAATCACTCCAGGATGGTTCTAAATCTCCCTCAAGACTTTCTTTCCAAGCCTTAGGAGGGAAATACAAATTGTAAATACCTGTTACCTCTGCTAATTATGTGTTTCTAGTCCTGAGTGCTCAACTCCATCTCTAGTCTGTCTGGAATAAAATCAGGCTTGATTACCAAACAATGGATGCTTATTAAATGTTCTTAGTTTCTAGGCAACCATGGCTGCCAATCAGTGGAGACAGAACAAAAGCTTTTCCAAATAATATTAAAAACAACAACAACGAAAAAAACAATCCTTGACTACCTCCTGTTCTCTCCAAAGCCATCATCTGCAGGCATGTTTTTGTCCAGAACTAGGTTGTTGTAACTATCTCATCATTGATGTTCTTGCCTTCAGTTTCTTCCTTTTTATTCCCTGCTTCTTAAAAATTAAATACCCTATTAGTTACTAATTTTAGCATTATATATGTGTATTTATAACCTTTATTCATATATTGTAATTATTTGTGAATTGTCTCTATCACCAAGTATAATGTTGATTTCTTAAAACCATGAACATTTTTATTACATCCAAAATATCTAAAATTTCTGGAATATAGTAAGTACTCAATAAATGATTGAAATGATAGTTGCACATGATGAATTAGGTGAGGATAGACGTATAATAGAATGAAATGTAAACTCTCTTACTAAGAATTTGTGTTTCTAAATCTGATTTGTGTTAGGGGTAATAATCCATGTTCCTGTATGGACTTTCTAAGCAAAGGTCACTGACCACCTTTTCAAGGACGTTTGCACAGTAAATGTTCTTGGAAGCCCGAAATGGTAGACATTTTCTGAACAGCACAATACAGATAGAATTTTCCCCTGTGCAACGTCATTTAGGGATAATAAAGTTACTTTTCTTTCCTCAAAGATGATTTGCTTCCATTTAAAAGTAAAGATTCTTTCTTCAGAGGGAAGAATATACGAGGGCTGTCCAGAAAATATTCAGTCATAAATAACCCTATTTTTCATGTTACATGGCTGGATACTTCCCAGACAGCCCTCGTACAGTTTATCAGCAATACTTATATAAGATCACCCAATCAAATTCTGATTTCAGAACACTTTCTTTCATTTACCTGCATGTACAGGTAATATTTGGTCCTTTTCATAATGCTCCAAGTAGAGTGGGGTACAGGGACCTGAGGCTAAGAAAATGTTCTGGCTGCTGATTTTACCATAAAAAATAAACCGTAGGCCCAGAGGTCTGGGTCTTGGCAAGAGAGGCAAAAGCTTAGACCTTTCACAGTTCCTGAATCAAAAGACGCACTCCAGCATTCTAACCTGAACTGTAACCATTATTTTAAATAATATATTTGCATACACTACTCTTATGGACCATTTTCATTTATAATGGCCCATTAAAATTTAAGAAAATGAGAGAAATTGTAGGTTCACAGAAAAATGGAAAGTATGGAGATGTCCCATGAGAGCTTGGGCTCAACAAAGGTGAGGCACAGCCCCTCACCCTCTCTGAGCTTAATCTCTTGCCCCGCCCCCCCCTCACCTCACTACGGCTCAGACTGAGATCCATGCGACCATATATCTGCCATTTCCCCTTAATGGGTGTCTTTGTAATGACAATGACCCCATCCCCTGAGGTTAAGTGATGGTATGTGAAGGCACAGTAGGTGCTGGAGCACAATGGGGACTTTCAGGAAAAGCAGGGAAAAGCAGTTTCAAGGCACATCACTCACAGACCCTGGGAAAACCAGTTTCTCGAGGCTGGAGTCCCTTGGCCCCGCTTGAAACATACTTTTGGCTACTGTCTTTCACAAGTGCTGAACACGACACCCCTGCTTTCACAGATGCATGGTGTTCCCTATTATAAACATTACTCACCAGAATGGTACACTTTTTTACTAAGGATGAACTTATATTGACGCATCAAAGTTATTCAGAGCCCATAGTTTATCTGAGGGTGAACTCTTGGTGTTGTGTATTATGTGTTTGAATAAACCTTTGATGACATGTATCTATCATTATAGTATCATCCAAATATTTTTATTGCCCTAAAATTCCTCTGTGCTCTGCCTATTCATCATTCTACTGCCCCTGTCACATCACTGGTGATCACTGAAATTATTGCCTCCATAATTTTGCCTTTTTTAGCATGTCATATAGTTGGAATCATATAGTATGTAGCCTGTTCAGATTGGTTTCTTTCACTTAGTAATATGCACATAAGGTTTCTTCATGTCTTTTCATGGCTTGAGTGGTCATTTCCTCTTAATGCTGATAACATTTCACTGTCTGAATATACCATAGTTTATTTATCCATTCACCTTGGTTGCTTAAAAAATTTGGCAATTATGAAGAAAGCTGCTGTATACACTTGTGCAGGTTTTTGTGTATAGGTAAGTTTGCAAATCCCTTGTGTAAATACCAACGATAACAATTTCAGGATCTTATGGTAACAATAAATTTAGTTTTCTAAGAAACCACCAACTGTCTTATAAAGTGGCTGTGCTATTTTTTATTCCCATCAGTAATGAATGAGTGTTTTGTTGCTTCACACGCTTGTGTTCTCAGTGTTTCAGATTTTGGTCATTCTAAGTGCGTAGTGGTATTTCACTGTTGTTTTAATTTGCATTTCCTTGATGGCATGTGATACGGATTTCATATGGTATTTGCCATCTGTTTATGTTTTTTTGGTGAGGTGTCTAAGATCTTTATCCCATTTTAATTGGTTCGTTTGACTTCTTATTGCTGAGTTTTAAGCATTTTGTATATTTTGGATAACAGTCCTTTCTTAGATATGTATTTTGAAAATACTTTCTTCAGTTTGTGGCTTCTCTCCTCATTCCTTTGATATTGTCTATCACAGAGTAGAAGTTTTCAATTTTGATGAAATGCAGCTTATCCATTATTCCTCTCATGAAACATGCCTTTGGTGTTGTATCTAAAAAGTCATCATCATACCTCAGGTCATCTGTCATCTAGATATCCTTCTATGTTGTCTTCTAGGAGTTTTATCCTTTTTCATTTTACATTTAGGCCTGTAATTCATCTTAAGATGATTTTTTGAAAGGGATGTAATGTCTGTGTCTAGATTTATTTTCCTTGGCATGTGGATGTCCAGTTAATCTGACACCATTTGTTGCAAGACTATCTTTGCTCCATTGTATTCCCTTTGCTTCTTTGTCAAAGATTAGTTGACTATATTTATTTGGGTCTATTTCTGGGTTCTCCACTCTATTCCATTCATCTATTTATCTATTCTTTTATCAATACTATAAAGTTATAGTAATTAAGATACAGATTCAGAATAGTATGCTTTGTCTCAATATGTTTAACACAACAATTTGTATGTCTATAATGTTATTTAATATAAGCACTGAATAAAAATGTAAGTTCTGGTTTTCAATCAATATATTCACTGTAACACTGAGCTAATTTATTATAATTATTTACCTGGTTGTTTACTCCATTATACCATGCCAACTTGTAGAGTAAAAGTTATCTTATTCATGTTTCTATATCATTGATCATTTTCATGTAGCCATAAAATGCAGGGAAACATATTTACAGTAACAGAAATAGAAAATAACAACTATATGGACCTATACTACAAAATGCAACAAATAATTTTTAATTTAAAGTGAAGTATATTATATGATTTTCTAAATATAGCTCAGAATTTAGACTAGGGCAAATCTGGTTTAAAATGCATGTATTTTTATGCCAGGAGCAAAGATCACTGAGGTTACATTTCTATTTTCTTCTGTATGCTGTTCTAATCACATGTGGAATATTCAGTATAAATTAAGAGTGAGAACTTACTTTGGGGATGTTTAAGTTCTCTCAAGAACCCTTCAAATGCAACCTGCCTTAATGTACAATGCAGTCACCAAATACTCTAGGCCTCTATGATACATTAAGTGCTAAAGGAAATATTGAAAAAAATGAAAAGGTAAAATATCAAATACCAAGAACAAACACTGTTTCAGGATTTATATTTATGTCAATATAATTTAACAATTTATGAAGGTGTACTTTTTTGCTCAATCTGCCTTGCTTTTCCAACATTCATAAATTCAGTAACCCTGATGGGTTGAATTAACTCATTTGAGAAACACTTGGTCCATACTAACTACAAGGAGGGACCAGTATCTGCTAAGTACTCTTGGATTCCAATGGTCTTGGTTGGCTATTTTGCCCAGTCATAGAACTAGAAATGTTAACCAAACTCATTTACTTTAAAATGCAGTATCATCCTTGCCTAGCTTTAAGCCACAGCAGTAAAAAATATTTTTCAATGATGAAGTATACAAGTATAATGAAATAGTGATTAAAGTCTTTAAATTCGTTTTTAAATACATTTTTTGGTACAATACTATTAATTATTACTGATTTTTTCATTGACTCCAAGTATATGTTTTGAATGTAGTTACATTGTTATTATAACTTATATTGTAATCATTGTGCTTATGTTTAACCAGAGGTGCTTCTATCCGAAGCATAGTGACAGTCAATCAAGACAGTCCACTAACCTCTTTGTGACATTATTGTTCTGTTAGCCCATATCAATGACTGCCATTTTAAATGTCCCTTTGGTATCATTGATGAGCAGTTTAAAAAATTTAACAGGTTCAATTCATTTTATTTTTCTTTTGTATAAAATTATGTGATGGCCATACTGGAGCCTGGGTCCTTTGCACAGAAACTTTGGTGGGGGTCATTCCAAGATGTCAGTGACTTTCTGACTTGATGAACATGGTCTCTTTGTAGAGGCTGGGGGTGAGATATCTGTAGGTCTTACAGATGGCATCAAAGATGGTTTTGGCAAAGTTGCCTGAGATGGCAGTGCAGCCTCTGGCTGAGGTGTAGCAGTCATCAACGACAGCCATCATCAGTAGCTTCTTGGGCACCAGGGCTGAAACAATCCCAGTGGCTTTGGGGGCAGAGATGAGGTGTACCAACACAGAATTTTTTTATTAAAATTTCCAAAATGTGTTCAAATAGTTCAGCTAAAATTGTAGTTCCTAACTTATTTTTCTTTCAATTTTACCTATGTCCACATTGCTTATTGTAGCTCACCAGAAGTCCAGAAATGAGATCAAAGCGAAGTGTAAATATACTCAATAATAACATTCCAACAAGTTTTACTATATGGTGGCTGTCCCAAAAATTCCAGCCATAAATATCTCTTTTTCATATTATATGGCTGGATACTTTCCATATAGCCCTAGTATATCTCATTATTAACTCTCTAAGAAGAAATTAAATCAGCAAATTAAATCCTTACAAGTCAAAATACAAAGAAATTAAAATTAAAAAATGCATCAACTCCAAATGTTAATCCTAATCTGTCTCTATTAGAGGAATTTTCATTCAAAAGCCGGTGTAGAAATGGGATTCTTACAACAGGTGAATCTTAGGTCATTTTAATTCTATTCAAGTTACTTTAGGACCTCAGGAAGTGAATTAGTCAAGGCTTCTGTATTTCATAACCCCACTTTTAAGGGGTTCCATGAGTTAGTAAGCTACACAAAGTTGTCAAGATACCAGCCCAATACAAAGTATAGAAATCAAGCCAAATTCTATTGCCAAGTATCGTTATGCTAAATAATTGTTTCTTTTCTCAGGATGCAATATTGATTCTAACAGAGGACTTTTGCCAAAGAGCGTAAAGATAATCATTTATACGTAGAGAAGATGAGGCAGGCTGAGACAATCACTTTGGTTTTAGCTACCATTTAAAGGTCAATCTATGACAATTGTCCAGGCAGTAAGCTTTGAATCTAAAATAAATTTGGGGACATCTCCCAGAATAAGACCAATCTTAGTCATTTTGTCTTTACTAAATGGGGGAGCATCCTCATTTTTGTTTACTATTATCTCACAGGGAACGAAAATTGAGGTATTCCTGTCTACTTGCCAATAATTAAAGCCTCAATCTTATATAAAAAAATCTCCTTTTACTCTTCTGAAAATTGAAAGCATCTTATTTTCAAATTTACTTTTGAGACCCAAGATTCTTGCAACCCTGTGGCAAATAGTGTGTGCATAAAATCCCCTTCACTTTACAGAGAGTAAATGTTTTTAATCCAGAACCAAAGGTGACTGCTACATTCTCAATGTTTCCAAGGGAAGATTATCCCTTGGTTTCAGTTTCCACATAGGTTTCTATGAGTGATCACCCTCAGAAGAAATACTGATCTACAAGTCAATGTTTTTTGGTGTCTATTCTGTCAGATGCTTGTAGAGAGGCAAAACCACTTCCATATTATCCTCAATATGTATCTATGTTATTAATATCTATCTTGAGTGGCAGGTTTTTACTTTTGTTGTTTTGTTTTTCAGCTGTATCTTACAGCAATGGGTTATACACCTAGGGTCCCAAGGGCTTTCACAATTTCTTTGTTTCTCAGTACACCAGATCTAAGAATCTAACTGTTTAACCAGTTCTTAAATTGATCCCAGTTTCTTGGTCCGTCTACTTGACAGGGAAATCCAGTTCAAGGAAGTAAAAATACATTCTAGCTTCTAATTTAGAAGCTTGTTTAAGTAGTTGAGAAAATTCAATTGTCAATGAAAAACAGATGAAGCCTAGCATCTCCAGGTCATCTTTTTTTATTTCCCAAAGACAATTCATTTTAGAAGTTTAATCATGTAGGGGAAAATGACAGGCATAACAAATATAACAAGCATGAGGAAAATATTTCAGAATGAAAATATGATAATTCTTGAATATTGCATTAGCTATAAGAGAAAATTGTGAATGCTATTTGACACATGATATGCATTCAAAAATATAGAGGAAAAAAGAAGACTGCTGATACAGTATTTTTAAAAATAAAGAATTCAGCTGTAGTTCACACTTTATAAAAAGGTAAATTTAAAAAAAATATATGAGCTTAACTACTACTAAGCTATTAAAATATAGCTTTAATTAAAAGCTGTTTATGTTGTTTTCAATGTGTTCTGCAGTTTGTCACCTTAAAAGTTTTTCTGATGTATTTATTTAAAAGTATGTCTTTTCTATAATATTCTGCTTTTTTGAAATTAATGGTGATAGCCTAAAACATGTAACTCTTTAGCTAAAGATTATACTTACAGAAAAGCTATTTTACATGTCTTTTGGGGAAAATGCATTGATTAAAAAATTCCTTGGGCATCTTATGAGAAATTTCATAAAATATGAAACACAAGGCATTATAAATTATAGTTAACTATTAGATTCATTTATTCATATTTTCATATGCATATATACAAATGTATGTACACACAAAATGACTACACACATATAGACACTAATATATTTAGCAGACTATCTAATTAGTTCAGGGAAGATTTTGCCTTTTTCTTTAGTTATTGAATATCTGGACGATTGACAATATATAGACACTTTCACCTATTAATTATAATATGTATATATAAATTACTATTAAGATATCATTATTTAAATAAATATTGTTAATGTGGAAATGAATATTAATATCATTAAGACTTAAATGGATTATAATTTTTCTTTTATTATTATTTTTCTTTTGAATCCACAATGTTTTCTATCTAGCACCTTGTCTACAAAAATAAGTGTTGCAGTCATAATCATCAAATACAACTATTGAGCACACACTGCATTTGGCAGTCTTCTCAGTGTTTTATATGAATTATATCATTGTCCTCTCCACTGTGCCAGGACATAGACACAGTTACTCCCATTTTGAAATTGAGAACCCTGAGCACTAAGAGATGAAGTAAGTGCACATATAACGTTCCTCAGCAAGTAGGAGCCAGATTATGAATCTGAGTGATCCACATGCAGAGCTGATGCTCACAGATACTGCATTATGTGAGGTTAGTGTGTGAGCCTCCCAGAAATACACAGATTATTGCATAGCCACTTACAATTTGTTTTCATATCCAGGGGACTGTGTTCTAGGTTTCAGACTGACAGCAATCGTCTCTATCTGTTGAGTCCCTTCTAGAGATAGGAGTTCAACCAAGTGAAGAGCATTTCAAGAGTCTGTGTCACCTTGCTTAAGGCGGGTAGAGGTCAGACAATTAAGTTTGCCAATTCATCCTAAAAAAAGTGTAACATACCTCATTGCTGAATATCACTAGGGTCACCTGTGAAGTACTCCCTCTGGGAAGTGATGCACCAACACCAGCACCTAGTCCACCCTTCAAAGCAATTTTGGAATTCTTTTTTTGGAACGGCCATCAGAGTTGTCATCATATTACTCTTGATGTCCTGAATGTCATCAAAATATCTTCCTTTCAATATTTCCTTTATCTTCAGGTAAAGGAAAAAGTCATTGGGGACCAGATCAGGTGAGTGGGAAGGGTGTTCCAATATAGGTATTTGTTTACTGGCTAAAATCTCCCTCACAAACAGTGCTGTGTGAGCTGGTGCATTGCTGTCAGGCAAGAGCCACGAATTGGTGAAAAGTTCAGGTCATTTTCATTTAACTTTTTCACACAGCCTTTTTAGCACTTCCAAATAGTAAACTTGGTTGACTGCTCTATTGGTACAAATTCATAATGAACAATCTGTCTGATATCAAAAAAGGTTAGCAACATTGCTTTGACTCTTGATTTGGACTGATGGGACTTTTTCAGTCATGGAGAATTGGCTGACTTCCATTATGCACTTTGACTCTTTGCTTCAGGGTCATATTGATACACCCATGTTTCATCACCAGTGATAATATGGCCCCAAACACCATTTTGCTTCTTGATAAGGTCTTGGCAAACATCAACTCTCCTTTGCTTTTGTTCATTGGTGAGTTCCTTCAGGTCCATTCTTGCACACACCTTTCTCATGCCAAGAATTTTAGTTAAGATTTTCCTGTTTCTCTATTGATGTTTACTTGGTCTGCTATGCTTCTCACAGTCAGCCTATGATTTTAACATACAATTCAATAAATTTTTGCGATGTGTTCATCAGTTCTGTTGGTTACTGGCCATCCTGACTTCTCTTCATCAGTAAGGTTTTCTCTTCCCTCAGAAAAACATTTATCCACTTGTACACTGCAGTTTTCTTCATGGCATTACCCCCATGAACTTGGACTAACATGTCCCTGATTTCACTTCCATTCTTGCCAAGTTTAAAAAGAAATTTAATGTTTGCCCTTGCTCTAATTCAAGCTCCAACATTGTCATGACAGCACACAAAAACATGCAACAACAATAATGAATGCAACTCAGCAAGACACCACCACACATCAAAATAAACACAGCTGTGAGACATAGATATATCAAGGTTATGAAAGCTTACTGAGTTTATACAGTGCTGCCAATGTAAGGGCATGGTGGCAAGTTTGCGAACTTAATTGTCAGACCTTGTATTCTCTGGGAAATATTCTCTCAGGATAGTTTATTTATGGGACTTGAAATTAAATCATTTAAAGCACTTGATACACTTTTCAGGTTCTATGTAATCATGAGCTATAATTAATAGCAATAAATTTGTCTACAAAAAAATGTTTCTTGGTATAGAAAATCATCTTCTCCTGCTAATTAGCTTAATACCCCTGCTGTTTTCTTTTAAATATATTTACTTTTAAAATTTAAGAACATAAATGTAAAAAGAGAAACATCAATGACTTTATACATTGATTATTCACTAGACAAATTCAAAGCATTTATAAAAGAATGAACATTAAATGCTTGGCCAAAAGTCAAAGAGGTTTCATTCTTTTCATTGGGCCCTAATCAAATAACTGATCATATTTATAACATGATAAGTGAGGGATTTAAAATTTTGAGAGGAAGACCCTTTTTAAAATAGTTCTTCTAATGAAGTTCAAGTAATTTTATAATCTTGATAAAACTAGATAGGGCTGAGATACTAGCTCCTTTGGCTCCTTGGGTTTTTTCTAGTAAAGCTATCCTTGAATTCATTGACTTAAGAAAAAAAATATTTGTTTAATAAGCTCTGAAGATGTCACCTAGCTACCACTTGATTATAGAAAAAGTCAATTTCATTTCTTCCCACTTTTAAACCCCAAATGATTGTCAGTGTTGACCTCAAATCATTACATTTATTTTTTTCATGCAGATGGAAAAATGAGTTTACTTTACTTTCTAAATGAAATACTACTAAGTGGCAAGAATGAAAAGATTGTAATGATAGAACTATACAAGGGATGTCTGGAAAAAATCCAGCCATAAATGGCTCTATTTTTTATATTACTTGGGGGAATAATTTCTGGACAGCTCTTGTATATAAAGTTTTGAAGAACATATTATGCATTCATTTCATCACCTAATTTATAACAACTCATACAAATAATCTTAAGTAGGAAATAATGTGCTTTGTATTATCATGCTCTATGAGTGATGGTTTAAATCCACCTTTTTACACCCGAATTAAGAAAAGACACTATATGGAAAATGGCCAATAGTTTCAGATAGCTTGTTGCTGAGGCATGGATATTCAAGCGTACTTCGGCACAGATGCGTGCTATGTGCTAGAAACCGTATACTCTATGAAAAGATTAATATGTCATTATATTTCTAGATCTTAAAGATCTTACCCAATTGAAATATCATATATGCCTAAACCAAGTCGAGCAATATAACCTGAACAAAATTACTTGAGATCACTTGATTTTTTGGTAGATTGTGTTCAGAAATGAGAAATCTTTTGTGCTACACATGGGAGTAAATTTCTCATGTCATTACACTTTTATTCCCTTTGTTAATACAATAAGAATTAATATCCCTTAGGCTAGGCATTCCAGTAACTTTATAGACAAAAAAAAGAAACAGGGTTAAAACAAGATCAACTTAAAACTTAGAGCGGTTTAGGATTATATTGACAACTTAGAAGGAAAAAAAAGGACTATAAAAATGGGCATTGGAAGCACCTGAGAAGACAAAATAAAAAAATTTAAAAAGCATGCTTTGGTACCATCACTAAAAATTCCAATTTAGTTTGCATGGTATGTCATTTTAAATATGATGAAGTTTATAATCTCTCCAAATGATTTTAATTTGTACTTCTGTAAAGAAACCCTTAAGTAACGTGCTATTATACGGTATAAACAGGGCCAGCAGAAGTAATGCCCAGACTTGAGTTATGATTTTATTACAAAATCATAACCACACATACTTATGATTTTGTAATAAAATATTTGGTATAGAGTACCGGTTCATAAAAAAGGGGCATTATTTGTGTAACCATAGCATGTATAGTTATGATTTTTTAATAGAATCAGAACTCAAGTCTGGGCGTTACTTCTGCCAAACCCTGTGTATTATCTACTATATATTATTTTACTTTCATAATAATATCATTTAATAGAAGAATAAAATATATTCAAAAAATATTTTAAAACCTCGGATTCAATGTCAAGCTGCTAAAGGCCAAAGCTTAAAAACTTTTGGTGCATTTCCCTATGCATCTTTTCCTCATTTTTAAGAACTCAAATTAGTCAATCAGCTCTGAAACTCTAAAACCATTAGACTTCCAATATCACATATTACAGTCTATCTTATGTTGTAGCTATTTGTATCCTTGTGTGATTTCTTAGTAAACTAGAAAATACTTAAGGGTAGGCAAAGATTTTCATTTTTAGGTGTTGCCATTTTGTTTTGTTCTTTTTGCTTTCATACCTTTAGCATATAGTGCAATTATATTACACATCATAAGTTCTGAATAAATATTTATTGAATCAACCTGTAGCAGTTTCTCTGAAGTCATTAACACTAACTCTGTACGTTGTTATATGTGCTATCTCAGCCATATTACAGTTCATTAGGGACACATTAGCCTGCTATTAATTGTGATCTCCTTGAAAGTGAATACTGTTTCTTAACATTTATAAAAATTCTCCACTATGGCTGGCATACATCTGTAGCAAATGGATATAATTTATATGTAGATGTGGTTTACAGTGGGGAAGGATGAATCAAGGCACTGATTAGATCATTATCATCTGTCAACGTAATCAATTTTGAAGACACTAATGAGGATGGCAAAGATCAAGTTGTAATTGAAAGATAATTTTAAAAATTACATTATTTAAAAACATTATCACCCAATTAATGCATCTATAAAATACCATCAATAATATTTAGTTAAATCAAAAATAAATATTAAATTGTATTATGAAAATTTTATCTGCTTTTGATAAATGCTTATTTCTCTTAACTAAATGATAAGTAACTATGAAATCACAGCCCTTTTTTTTTTTCAAAATTCTACTCAGGCAAAGAAAATTTACATTCAGAGTGAACAAAAGTGAATATTCATATATATTGAGATAAAAAAGGAAATGCCCAGTAAACCAAAATAACACAATATGCTCATGAATAAACTTGAGAATGATTTATCAAATAATCATTCCTTACGGTTTGAGTTCTTTAGATATTCATGTTGAATTTACTTTATTTCATGGTCTAATGAGAAAACCTTTGCATTTCTTGCTGTTGTCTGCTTTTTTCAACCTCAATAAGTTTTCTGTTTAAACACGCTATGAATTGATAAACATTATTTTCTGATCATGCTGAACGTATTGAGTCATCAGAATGATTGCCTTTTATTCCTGATGGCTTTCACAGAGCCAATGCCTTGTGCGTCTTTAACATCCACTTTTCACATGTTTACTGAATTGTTGTAACCTTTTGTTTGACAACATATTCTTAAAACACAAAGGTAATATTTATTCTTGTCTTCTACATTATTGTCCAACTTTATCACCTTTATCCAGGAAAGGGTAAGATAGAAACATATGAGTTGATGTATATCTTAGGGTTATTATGACATATGTAAACAAGGTACACTTGATTAAAACAAACTAAATGATATTTTCCATTAATTTTTACTTTGACATAATGCCTAATTTTTTAACATAAGTTTTATGCAAAATATCCAATAACTTCACACATGATACTACAAGCAGTCCTCACTTTGCACAGTTGTATATATGGATTTCAATGATCACAATTTAGTTACTTAATACCAACTAACAACATAGTGCAAATTCAACTCTTACATCTAAAATTTCCCTTTTTCCTAGCTTGCTAACATCATCATCATCATGAATGGGTACCAAGTCCCAGAAAACATTTTTGACATCATTGTGAAGATTGTGTGCTTTTTTACCTTTAGTATGTTAATGATGTAAATTTTATTTATTAATATTTAAACATTAAACCAGGTTTGCTTCCTTGGAATAAATTTAATTTCATGGGGACATATTATCCTTGTTTGAACATCCCTGCCTTTGGATTATTAATATTTAAGAGTTACCATCTGTTTTTATGAAATTAGCCTTTAATATATTTTTCATATAACATTCTCATTTTTACTGTAGAGAATATGATGTTTCCACAAAGTGAGTAGGAAATTTTTCCTTTTCCATTCTTCTGTATAATACATGGAAAGTTATATCATTCTGTGTTTTTTTTTCCAACTTTATCTAAATATAAAGTTGTTCAAATATCCATTATTATATTTTCTTCATGTATCTAGGATCCACACTAATGGTATGTGTTTTAGTCCTAAAACTATTAATGTGTGTTTTCTTTCTTTTGTATTTCTCCATTATACTAAAACACCATGTGCTATATTAGGTGTTCAAAGTACTAAAATTTTCAATCTTGTTTCACTGTTCTATTGTATTTGGTGAACACTTTCTTAATCTCTATCTTTATCTTTTAATTTCCTTCCTATTACTTATATAAGGTTAACTTGTGGTACCTTCCTATCTTTTTGAGATGGATACCTACATAATTTATTTCAACTCTTCTTATTATAATGGATGCATTTAAGTTTAAAAAATATCCCCAAGTATGGTTTTAGTTACATCCTTCAAGTTTTAATATGTCGTATTTGTAGTATTAAGTTCAAATGTTTTCAAGTTGCAATTGTGATTTCTGATGTGATCTAGTGGTAATTTTAATGTGTATAAGTTAATTTCCAAGATCTCATCATTTCCTCATGTTTTTTATTATTATTATTATTATTGATTTTTTTTTACTTAATTCTCCTAAGATTAGGGAATATAGCCTAAAAAACTTTATAAGCCTTTGTAAATTGTTGAGGCTTATTATATGGCCCAGAATATGAACACTTTTGGTAAACACATACACTTTAAAATTTGTGTAATTCATACATACACTTTTACCTATACAGTTAAACTGTAAGAATTTTTAGTCAAATCTCCTGTGAACTTACTGATATTTTTTTCTGCTTATTTTATTTGCTTTTGAGAGAGTCATTGTATATGAAAGTCTCCTGTGATGATTGGGGATATATCTGTTTTATTTCATTTTTAGTTCTATCAAATTGTATTATATGTTTTGAAGTTCTGTTACTAAGTAATACAAATTTAAAATTATTTAGTGAAATAATTCTATAATAATTTTATGATGTTTTTATTGTAAAACTACTTTATATAAGTCTCCTTTGACATCGGTAAAACTACACAATCTTTTTTATGCTATGATTTGTATGGTACATTTTTGTCCATTCTTTTACTTACAAACTATCATAGTCTATATAATTATATTTGTTTCATGTGCATATCATGTAGTACATTTACAAGTTTTAATCTGTAAAATTGTGTTAGTATTCCTCATGCATATCAAAATATTTAAAATCTTTATATTTATTTCATTTTCTTTTTCCTCAGTTTTTTTTTTACATTCTAATTGTGTTTTGTTGTTGTTTGCTTCAGCTTGAATATTTTCTCCTGATCTTGTTTCCAGTTTGCTAGTCCAATTTAATATTGACTTCATATACAAAGATTTCCATTTTATTTATTGCCTTTTCAAATTCTATAATTTTTAGTTTATGTAGCCTTACTGATCCCAGTTCCCTCATAAATTTTATATCTCACCATCAGTTTCTTTGACAATATTGGTCACTATTAATATTTTACAGGACAGTTTCAGACAATAGCCACAAGTGAGCCATTTTGGGTTTACTCACATTGTCTGTTGTTTCTCTTTTCTTTATTTCTTGATGTGTGTGGTGGTATTTGATTGAACAATGTGAATTTTGTATCAAAGAGTAGTTTAGATATTCTGAATGATGCGATATTCCTGCAGAGGAACCAAGGTTGATATCTGCAATAAGTCAAGATGTCAGAAATCAAGAGAGTAAGAGACAGGGGCTGCCAAATGGTACCAACTTCAACTCTGCATGGTTTTATCAGAAGTTGCACAAGTCATGATCTGTCTGTGGCACAGGGATCAGGCAAAAAGGCCACTGACCTAAGCTCTAACCTGTGCTATGTAGGTTGTTACAATAGAAAATAAAAAACTTCCACCCATGAAAGATGTGAGGAAACTAATGCTTTCAGGAGTTTTTTCTTCTGTTTCTCTTTTGTTTTCTCATGAGTTGTAATTAAATACATTGGATATAGAAAGTCAATAGGAAATAGCAGTTACAAGTACATGTATGAAGCCAAAAATCTCATCATTAAACCTGTGACATTTCTCAATGTTTCTTCTTTCATGTCTAATTCCCCTCATGAATAAATAGAGGAAATAATAGTACCATATTCCTTGGTTGTAAAGTTTAGTATCTCCATAGTGTTTGAAAAGTCCCTGGCACATAAGTGTTATATATACGTTAGCTATTACCCGATGCATTTGTTCAGAATATAGAGCAAATTATCGTGAAACACATAGTGAAAGGAAAGAAGTAGCCATTGTCTCTTTGCCAGAAAGACACATTTTATTTCCTGCAATAGATATGAGAAGATAAGCATTACAAGAAAATAGTGTTCAGGAGACTAATTTTTTCCCAAGTTCTCTTATTAACAATTAGAAGTTCGGAAACAGATGGAAACAAGCATTAACTGGATATGAGTGTTTCAACTCTAATAACCAGTAGGAAGAAACACCACATATGATGCAGAATTAGAACAAAAGTGTTGTCATTAACAGAAAAATTAAGATTATGGGAATAGAGTGGGGGTTAGGATATCAATATATGAATTTTGGGGGAACACATACATTTAATCCATAACTGAATGGGAATGCAAAGATGAATAGAAAAGGTTCTCTTGAGGTATTCATTGTAGGATTTAACTATCAAGAAAAACAATATGCACAATAATAGAAATAATTTAACCAAGTAATAATCATCAATTCTCTTGAAAAATGAATGAATGACAAACAAGTGAATTTGCACAAATTGAATGATAAAAATTTCTCTGTAGGTGTGAATAATACATTTAAATATCTAGAGTCCTTTAGGAAAATATGTACCTTTAAATAATAATAAAAAAATCATGCCTTAAAGTTACTTAGCATGAAAAAATATATATTATTAAGTGAAAGTAATTGCATACCTAAATTGTTTCCCTTAAATGACTTTGCCAGAGAACTAAGTGACCTTGTGTGACTTTGTATTGCTTCCTTGTGCCTCAGAGACAATGGAAGCCTGAGAAAGCAGATGGTGTAAACACAACAGCTGTTAACCAGGCATATCCTGGTCTCCCCTGGACTGTTTCCCCTCCTCCACCCTACGGTACTCTCTGGTGTCAAGCCTTACTGACACATATTGCCCTTTCGAGTGTTTTATTAGCTTGTTATAACAATAATATACAAGGACTGTCTAGAAAATATCCAGCCATAAATGTCTTTATTTTTTCATATTACCTGGCTGGATACTTTCCAGACAGCCCTTATATTTGTAAGATACTTTCTTCGTTAGAAGTTTATTTCTGCAAATAATATTCAGCCATTTTATGAAAAACTGAGACTTGGGTGCAAATAGTATAACATTAGGAAATTCAAATAAGTATTTTACGTACAATTGCGTATGTGTAAAATTTCCAAGGTTTAACGGCAGGTATTCACTTGATCAAAACTAGATATAAATGTAATGTGACATTTTAATACAATCACAGAGGGGATCCAAACTATTTAAATTTAGTCATCTTGATTGTCTGGTGTGTATCTACAAGTACTTGTCAAAAGTAATATAAAGTATTGCAGAAATTGTGAGAATAGATTTAAGATGATTATACATTACAAGCTAGAAAGAAAAGAGCTAGGCAACCTCCACTGAAGAAAAAAAAAAGAAATAAAATTACTGTCTGTGTTTTTAAAAAGGTAGGACAGGGTCCCTAAGAAAAACAGAAATAGAAACCATCAACAAATCAAAGAGGCAACCAACTGAGTTGGAAAAGACATTTGCAAGCCCCTCTGATAAAGAGGTTATTATCCAAAACATATAGAGAACTCCTACAACTCAAGAACAACCACAAAAAAATAATAATCTAATAAAAAATGGGCAGACAACCTGGGCACTTCTCCCAAGAAGACATAGAAATGTCCAACAGAAACATGCTAGCCGTAAGGGAAATGCAAATCAAAGCAATACTGAGATGTCCCCTCACACCTGTTAGAATGGCTGTTGTCAACAAGAATTGGGAATGTAAACTGGTACAGGCACTACAGAAAACAACATGAAGGTTCCTCAAAAAAATAAGAAAAGAATTACCATATGACCCAGTAATCCCTCTTCTGGGGGGTTATGATACCTCACTGAGTTGTTTGTACAGGGCTGCCAACGTAAGTGCATGGTGCCAAATTCAGGAACTTAATTGTCAGATTTTGGGTGTGATGACAGCTCTGATGGCCATTCCAGAAAAAGAGCTCCAAAATTGCTTTGAAGGGTGGACTAGGTGCTGGCATCTGTGCATAGCTTCCCAAGGGTACTTTGAAGGTGACTGTAGTGACATTCAGCAATGAGGTCTATAGCACTTTTTCCAGGATGAGTTCATGAAATTAATTGTCCAACCTCATACACCCAAAAAATCTGAAAACATTTATTCATAAAGATATATGTACTTCTACATTCATTGCAGCATTCTTCACAGTGGCCAAAAAAATGGAAAGAACCAAAGTGTCTTTCAATAGATGATTGGATAAAAAAGATGTGGTACATATACACAATGAAATATTATTCGGTCATAAGAAAAGATGAAATACTGCCATTTGTGACAATATGGATAGATCTTGAGATTATCATGCTAAGCAAAAAAGTCAGAAAAAGTCAACAACTGTATGGTTTTGCTCATATGTGGCATATAAAACAGAAAGCAGCAAATGAACAAGACAAATAAATAAAAACTCAGACATGCAAACAACATTTTAGTGCTTACTAGCAGAAAGGCAGAAAAGGGTAAAGTAAGTCCAATATAACAGTGACAGAAGGAGATGTGACTTTGAGTGGTGAATAGACAATGCAATATACAGATGAAGTATTACAGAATTTTACACTCAAATCCTATATAATTTTAATAACCAATGTCATTGCAATTAATTTAATAAAAATAAATTTAAAAAATAATAAATTGATAAACCTCTAGCAAGGCGAATCATGAAAATAATAGAGAAGATGAAAATTAATAATAGCAGAAATAAAAATATGTCATCAATATTCATTCTCTGGATTATTAAAAGGGTAATAAAGGAAAATTTTGAACAATTCTTTGAAGGACACAGTCAAATATAATACAAGGTGAAACAGATGATCTGAGTAGCCCTATATTTAATAAATATGAGTAAATTGAATCCATTATTAATATCTTTCCATAAGAAAATTTAAGAAAAGGAAGAAGGTATTTGAACAGGCATTACATCTAAAAAAAAGATAAAATTAAAAAAAAACATCAGAAGCAAAGATTTGTACACAAACTGTCATATCATATTATTTGTAGTAGTAAAAAAATGAAACAATACAAAATGTCCATCAATAAGTGAATGGATAAATTGTGATATATACACAGAAAAGAATATCATTTAAAAAGAAATTACCAAATAATCTGTACATTAGAAAACATAATTATGCTGAATGAAAGAACTCAGACAAAAATACTTATTTCATTAATCCATGTATAAAAAGCTCTAAGTAATGCAAACTGATATATAATGACAAAAACATTAGTGATTGCCTCAACGTAAAGCAATTGGATAAGATATGGAAGAAGATTAAAAAGGGGTAATAAAAAACCTTTTGGAATGATTGATATATTCATTATTTTCAGTGTGGTGATAGATGGTGTTACAAATACATATGTATGTCAAAATTCAGAATAGTATTCACTTAAAGTATGTGTAAGTTATTAACAATTATACCTGTAATATGTGGTTTAAAAGTTGAAAAAAAGGCCAAAATAAAAAGCTAAGCCCTTCACCATTTACTCATGATGCAATCTTTTTAAAGGACACCATGCAAAAACAAACAAAACAAAACAAAAAACAAACAAAATACGTGTCTGCTGAGGTTTATGAAACCACAGAATAAATCAGTAAGCAAATGAACCCTCTTTCTCAACAAAAAGTGTTTGCTTTTTCTGGCGGGGACACTATATATACTACAGGTAGTGTATAAAGTGTTCGGTGAAAATTCTCCTTAGGTGATTTCCATGTACATAATTCAGTGAGTCTGTCAGTCATTTGATGAGGAGGATGGAAAAGAGGATGGCCCCATGTAGAGTAATGAATATGCAACTGAACTCAACTAAGGCATCATCCCTGCTTTCAAGGAGATCCACTATTACTGAGAAAAAAAACCAGACACAGATCAAAGCACAATGCAGTAGGTGTCATGACAGAGGTGTGATCAAGAAACAGCCATGAGCAAGTGCTTTGGATACACAGAAGGGGTACCATTAGCCTCTCAATGACATTTAATGATGCTCGCTACAAAAGGTGGCATTGATGTTGGAAATTGAAAAATTGGGATTAGAGTTCCCTGTGGTGGGGTATTTGGGTCTGATTCTAAATAGCATAAGGAAAACAAATATAGAAACATGAAATGTTTTTAATGGAAACTTTGTTTAGATGCTGCCACATACAATTATTTGCTTTGTTAGTGAACATATAATTTCATTTGTGGAATAAGAACTGCACTAGTAACGTATATTGTTTTCAATTAAATGCAAACATGATTAAGTATTTCTAAGTTAGGATAGACATGAAAAACTTTGGATACTGATTTGAATTTATAGTTGTACGCTATTTACTAATAATTGAAGTATGTAGAAAGCTGAAGATGACTAATTAAACAGTTACTAGGAAAGGTAGAGGGGGATATACTTTCTAATGAACATAGTTCTATGTACATAAGATTTTACCATCAAAACCAAATTTGATTTCTTACCTGTAGCTGCCACTATGTTTGACTATGAATGACAGTGTACTAAATACCCTGATTTACACAAAAATATGAATATTACTAACAGAAACATTTTGTCAACTTACTGCTAAATGAAGATTAAAGTACATCTGCTCTGTTTCCTGCTGTTTTATGATTCTTATAGCTTCACTTATGCATAAAGGTTTCAAGGAATCATTTTAGTTGTATGATAATAATCAATATAAAATTTTTTTGATAAACCTTTATTGCATTCTAGTACATATTTAATATTATAGAATATACTCCCAATAACAAGTAGGGTTCAAATGTTTTGGTATGTGAAAGAAAAAGAATATTATTTGATCTTCCATTAAATACTATTAAAATTATCTTAATATTTGAGTATAAAAGATTTATTTTTGTTATTAATCTTTCTCTTTTACCTATACTTTCTCAACACTCCCATGCAATTAAACAGCACCATCTACTATTATATCCATTTCTTAATAACATTAATTATACCTGATTCAAAACCCTTATAAGATAAGTTTGTTTTTGTTATCATTTTCATTACTATTAGAACTAGTATTTATGATAGCAATGTTATGATATATTAGGCATATTAAAGATAAATATCTATTTAGGTGTTGTAAGTGTCAAGAAATTCAATTAGGCTATTTATCCAAGAATGTACAGTAACAAAACTTACTTCAAGGAAGCCTGTGTCTTAAATTAAGAATCCCATTGCTTTGATCACAGAGTGATACTTTGTTCTGAATGAATACATAGCATAGTCTCGTCATGTGTTGGAGAATGAATAAACAACCATCATAAAAGAGTTATAGTATTAGGCCTCAATATAAAATCTAGTATCAATATTATGCTATGTCACTAAAAATGTATCAGTGTTTAAAAACAATAGCACAATATCTCCCATGGTGACTTTTGATTTTATGTTTTCAACACTGCATACAAAATAAATAAGAAAAAGATAAATAACCAAGAAGAAATATAATTAATGTGAAAAGGGGTCAGGCTATGTATTGAAAAATATTTGTGTTAAAATATATCTAATCTCTGCCTTAATAAAATGATATGTTTAAACCAAATATAATACCATTTTTCATCTATCAGATTTAAAAAACCACTTTGCTAATTATTTAGTTTGAAGAGGCAATTTGCTGTCACTCATTTATATTACTGATGGGAATTAATGTTTATTTAATCAATTAAGAAGATGAATTTGTCATAGCTATCAAAATTTGTAATACTTATTTTTGTGAGAAATTTTATTTCTGGGAATTTATCTTTTAGATTAATATATACAAAGTGATTTACACATAGATTGGTAAATATATCATGGTGTATTCATAAGGGAATGACTCTGATTATGCACCAATTTAGGAACACAATGTGTAATGCATTATTATGCAGAATAAATTATTTATTAATATATTATACATTTTTATTCAAGATACTTTTTTAATCTTAAAGATATGTATAAGAGTTTTAAAAATAGGATGATCTTGGTATACTCCTATAATCATAAGCTAATGTAGGATTTTTTTTTAAAGATAAATTGTACTTTATAACAGCAAAACATGCTATACTTGATGCAGAACATGTTTTCATGTAAGAAAAAAGGAAAAGTATGTATACAATGCTGTATATGTGTAAAACGCTTTTTTATTATTTTGATGTGCTTTAAATTGCAGGACATTGTAACTAACAACGTGAAGAATTCAATGCGTTGCTGCAAAAATAGCACTTCTATACTCACTTACCCACATCATAAAATAGATAACAAAACCATGCAACCCCCTCATGCCTATCTTTATAATTACCCTCACTTTTCCCCCAGAGTAATCACATTTTAAATTAAGTTACAAGATAAACTGTGGGAAATGACACATTACTTACAGATAATTTAGGATAAAAATGACAGATTTCTTATCAAAACTTTACCAATAAAAGGTCTATTGGAGTAACATTTTAGATGTGTCTGCTTTGAACGTAATGTAGTGAAACAAATATAGCAGGTGTCCTTATGGATTGGCTACTCTGGGCAAACATTTTTCTTTTTAAGTTAGCTAGAATTTATTTTTGTTTTTTTCATATGAAGAAACCCCAATTAATTTAAACATTCTCCTATTGATGAGTATTTGGATTGCTTCTGTATTGGGTTTACTATTCATAAAACTGATGGGAATGTTTTCAGTGTTTTCAGTCATATCCCATTGATGTTAAATGTCTGACATAAGGAAATACCACTATAAGGCCACTAAAATATCTTAAATTAAAAAAGGGTTGAAAATACCAAGAGTTGCTGAAGATGTGCAGCAACTGGAAAGTTCTTATGTTGATGGTAGAAACGTAACACGGTGCAGCCACTTAGAAAACAAACAGAGTCAGTTCTCTTTCCATCACCATATATTTGTGCCCCTGTCCCTTAACACATAACACAACACATAGATGGTGTATTGAAGAATTGTACACCTGGAACTTGTAATTTTTACTAATCACTGTCACCCTAATAAATTTAAAAATAAAAAAGATAACAATTTGTTCATTTTTAATCAAGTGAAACATTCACTTATTTGTCCCAACAATTTCTCTTTTCATTTTCCCCTAAAATATATCTTCAGTATTTTGTGTGAATATTTTTATTTAGAAAATAAAATATGCAGTAACAGAATGATGCTAAAAAATACCTAGACTATTACTTTCAAAACTATTCTTCATTTAAGAGAAATTCTGGTGTATAATATATAAATAAAACTCTTTAGTATGGGTGAAATTTACTGTATAAATCATTTTAGTGTTCTTATGAGAAAGATGCTATAAACTGTATACATACTTGTATACCAACTAGAATATGGATAGAAAGCAACTCCTGGCTTGATAATAAATAACTTTAATTAATTATTGTTATTTCTAACTTAAGAGGTTTCCTAATATTCTTATGTGCAGTAAGATGAAGAAGATAATAGCCATTTAGACACATCGTGATTTTGATGAAATAAAATCAAGTTGATATTAAAAGCTATGGAAATTAAACAACAGCATTAATTTTCATTATTATTGCTATTTATCTTGCTCTAAGGTGTAATAATTCTATGCCTCCTGAAACTATCAGAATATTGCTTCCCATGTGTTCACCCAGGGCCATTAACCTCCAAATTCTTGAGAGATACAATTAGCTTACATTGTAATAAAAACATATTATGAATAAACTAAGCAATTTTTACTTCCTTTTGAATAATGACTTTATAGAAATTGTCTATAAAATATGGTAGATTCATGCTTGGCAAAACAATCTACTTTTTAAAAGTTTTATTTAAATTATCTTAATGAGATTGAAATAGCATCAAATGTTCACCATAATCAAATAAGTAATCAAATTTAATTGGAAGTCTCGGTATCAGGAACTACCTCATGACAGAAAACCACAAAGTAGACAAAAGAAATAAAATTTTTATTTATTCCATTATAATGTCATTCTAAAATTAAACCCATTGAAAAGCTATTCACATTCTCTTTATTTATTATCTAGAATTGAATCTGCTGAGTAGAATACAGATAAATTAGGTCATATTATTTTATATAAGAAAGGAATGACATGCATTCTTTTCATATCTGTCTGAGATAATAGATACTTAAAAGTTTGTTCTTTTTTTCTAAGTATTTAAGGCTATGAACATTTGGCTCAAAATAAGATACTTGCAAAGCACTATTAAAAGGACATGGATTTGGTGAAATTAAAAAAAATAACTAAGCATTAAATGAGTAATGATACCAGTGCCCACATTTCTCAGGTTGCAATTTGGTTTTCATTGGCCACAGGATAGCTAATTCATTTCAAGGCCAATTTCTTGTTTGTGTCACTGTGCACTGTAATAGGGCCACCTGTCCTTATTTCAGGGTATTTGTCTAAAAGTAATTAATCATGGTTATCAAAAAATGATTGTTCAAGAATTTTTAAATATTAGAGACCCAGAATATTAATTGGTACTTAAACATAACCAGTTATCATCACTCCTTCATTTTAATAACAATGTGCATTTCCAAGAAGAGCCTTTCAATTGTATGTCTCAGAAATTAAAAAAAAAAGAGATATCAAGGAAATGTTTCATTTTATAAAAGCTAGTTATTTTCTAAAAACATTCTGACAGATCATAAGTATGCAATCAATGCACTCTTTGCATTTAAATTGGCAGGTAGTAATTCCATTTTCAAACTTGGGATACTACCAAAATACATGGTGATAAGAATTATGTTCCAAAGCCTTTTTCATATAACTGAGAAGCTTAAAATACCCTATTATATGAATTGTCACTTAATAAAAAAATCTTAAAATGCTTTAAGACATAGGGAAGAAAAGCAGTGTGAAATACATATTATTAATTTAAATCACTATCAATCACATGGCAATGTGATAAAGTAGGAGGGTACTGAGTTTTAGAGCTGAATAAGAAGAGTTATTTATAAAAGTGTAATACACAGAAGTAAAATAAGTCTTGAGAACAGAAACTTTTGTTTAAAATATTATTGTCTCTCTAGTGTTTCGAGTCAGATTTTCCAAACCTTCATCATTGCTGCAGTGAAAATGCTGCTTCTTACATACCTTCCCTCCCCACTCCATGTGGCCATATGATCTTAACTGCACTATTACCTAAAAAATTATTTCCATAATTGGTACACATTTTTATTTAAATTTAATGATATGATAAACTTTGTATTTCAATTTGAAAGACTAACCAGAATCACATATTATAATAAAGATAAAAATAAAAATAGTGATTAAAATTTGATTTTTAATAATTAATACTACTAAAAATACAAATATTGAGAAGCAAATAATATCAGATGTTGTCAACTTTCAGAAACTTATAAGTGAGGACAGATAACTTGGTGGAAATAATGGAGTATTTTTATTATAGTCCGTAATATAAAGATATTGGCTCAATATTCTTTATGTTAAATGAAAAGAGTCAGTGTTCAGACTATGATTTCACTTCTTAGATTTCATGTTATAGAACACAAATTACTCCAAATATTTGGGAACATATTTATAAAATGCAAAATATATTTTAGAGGTTTATTTGATTATACTGGACTGTGAATTTAATTTCCTAATCCAAATGATTTAAATAACTTTTATTCAAGAAATATTTAGAATAGACTCTTCTGAAAATGTCAGATTATTTGGTAATATCTTCACTCTGGTAAAAAACATAAAAATAATTCTTATTTATTATCCATTTCATGGCTTGAAAAATATTTATAAATTCTCTCTTATTTTATTTATTTCAAACATTTCTAAAAATCATGCTAATCTTATAAAAAAAAAGTTGTACTTGTCCTGGGTGTACGAGATATGCTGATCTACAGAGTCAGTCCCAATCACGCTCATGATCTAAGTAACTGAAGTGTCCTTCCATATTGCTAAACATCATCTCACAATCCAATTAAAAAAGTCATGTTAATTGAAAACCAAAGACTTTCTTGATTAAAAAAATATTAATTAGACAATGCATTCTGAGGATGGAAAATGGTTCAAAATTCAATGGCTACTCTGAACTATGTGACAATTTTAACTAGTTCTTCTCTTAAATTTTCATACATATGATAGCCAGATATGTTGTGATTATAATCTGTAGAGTCTGCTGCTAGAGCAATGGCTTCAGTTTATTGTGAGGACTCACTTATTTAACTAGTATGTCTGTAATTATTGTTTCCAAATGATATTATATTTGGCATCTCAAAAATATGTGATCTCAAATGAATGACTTAAAAAATGAACTAAATAAAATGTTTTCTAGGACAATATAAACAAATTAGCAAAGTTGGCAATATTTATAAATACATCAACTTGTCTTAAAATTATTAATGTTGCTATATTTTAGTTCATAATTTTTGTTTATATTTTCAACAAATACTCATACTGCTATAATAATCTGTGTATGTAAGATAAATATCTTATTCATTTTGTTTCCATTGTCTCTGGTTATTATTGCATCCTTTTGTTGGCATTGGTCTGGTAAAATTTTTTACCCCATATTTCAAAATCTTTGATGCTTAAGATTAAATTATATTGGACTAATTTCTATTCTACATGCGAGGAGTCCAGAAGTTGCCACTCCACCCTAAAAAAAATAAAAGGCTAAACAGACTAAATAATAAACAATTTTTCTAAGAGGAAAGAACACAGGGTAAGCTGCTACCCCCAAGATTAAATAGACAAATAATTAATTACGTGAGTTGCAGCTTCCTGATACCAACACTCAGAAGGTCAAACTATCACAGAAACCATTGCTAGGTAGGAAAACCTGAAATATAATTAACAAATGCTGGATGCTTGGTGTGGACAAGAGTTCAACACCCCAAGGAGATCCAGTAATACCAATTCTCTACCATCTCGTTCAGGAGATAGAAGAAGAGGGCACATTTTAAAATTCAGTCTGAGGCCAGTATTACGATCAAAACCAGAGAAGACATCACAAGAAAAACTATATACAAATACATCTCATGACACAGTTGTGAAAATCCTTGACAAAATATTAGTAAATCAAATTTAAAAAAAAGTACAAAAAAATTGTAGACCACAACCATTTGGGATTTTCCCTAGACATGCAAGGCTTGTTTACATTCAAAAATCAGTAAACATATCTAGGGGGTTTCCTGGTGGTGTAGTGGCTAGGCTTTGGTGCTCTCAACACTGTGGCCTGGGTCCGATTCCCAGCTGGGGGAACTACCCCCAATCCCGCCACACCGCACAAAAAAAAAAGTAAATGTATCTATCACATCAACAGACTAAAAGAGGAAAATCACAGGGTATCAAGAGATGCAGAAAAAGTTATTTAACAAAATCCAACACACGCATGGTAAGAACTCTTAATAAACCAGGCATAGTTTCCTTAACCGATTAAAGACCACAAAAATATTCCATAGCTAACATCATACTTAATGGTAAGATATTCAAAGCTTCCCCACTATGATCAGGTAAAAGGCAAAAATGTTCTCTCTCATCATTCCTTTTTAACATCAGACTGGAAGTTTTTATTAATACAATAAAGCAAGAGGATAATATAATATGTACTGATTAGGAACAAATAAATAAATATGTTTTTGTTTGAAGATGACATAATTGTTCCTCAAGAACAAAACAAAAAATTCTGGAACTAGTACATGATTATGGTATCATTTTAGGATACAAGGTTAATATACAAAAGTATATTTCTTTCCTATATACCAACAATGAACAAGTGGAATTTAAAATTAAAAACACAATACAATTTACATTAACACACCCCAAAATAATAAAATACTTAGGTAGAAGTCTAACAAATATATAAAAGATCTATTTGAGGAAAGCTATGCAGCTCTGATGAAGAAATCAGAGAAGTGAATAAATGGAGAGATATCCCATGTTCATTGATAGAAAGACTAAAAATTGTCAAGTTATGAGTTACTCTGAAGTTGATCTATAGATTCAATACAATTGTAATAAAATATCAGCAAGTTATTTTATGGATATCAACAAACTGATTCTAAAATCTGTATGGAGAGGCAAAAGACATACAATAGTTAACACAATATTGGAAAGGAAGAAAAAAGTTGGAGGGCGGAGTTTCCTGACCTTGAGAGTTACTATAAAGCTCTAGTAAATAAGATGGTCTAGTACTGGTGAAAGACTTAACAAATGGGCCAGTGGAAACCATGAAGAGGCCATACGTAATCCCCATAAATAGTCAACTCATTTTTGACAAAGCAGACCTCGGTACCCCCAGGTTTCCCCTCTCACATTCAATAAACAGTATTTCCAACCCACAGGTAGGAATCTGCACATGCAAAGGGCCTGCTGTATGCATTGTCCTTTGTCGTTTTATTAATATGTAAGGGGTTTGAGCATCCACGGGGGATACTGATACAGAGGGAGTTTTTCAAGGGTCAACTGCATATTAAAATTAATCTCACATTTTTCAAAATTGCTTACTGAAAATTGAAAGTTATATTTTTGTTCCACATTATATTTGTATTGGACAGGGCTAATCTAGTCCATTTCATTTGATCCAAAGCTATGATGGGGAGTAAGATTAATTTAAAAATTAAACTCCAGAATTTTTTGTTGCTGCCATGAAAGAATCTGACGCAGAAGTCTCAGAGTTCAGGAGTCAAAACAAACAAACAAGCAAAGAAATAACAAGAAAATGAACTTGGTGCTGATGTACTGTCAAGTTTGGAGAAGAAAAGGTCTTATATGAAGATGTACATTTTTATATGTATCTTAAATACAATATTATGTGCCTAAAGAGATACAGCAATCATCACATCTATTTCTAGAATGTTCAACCCAATATTTAGTTTGAAGTAGATATAAACTTAATTTCCAATATAGTTAAGTGTTCTCGCATCACTGATTTAATAATTTTATTCTATCTCATTATATTGTAGTGTCACTTAAAATCATATTATTCCAGAGACATGTAAATTTTGACCTGTTGTGTTTGTCAATAATTGATCAACATGACATAATAGCTTTAATCATCATGTATTTCATTTAATTAATATTGACACATAACTTGTATAACAAGTGCTCCTACATTATTATTTTATATATTTTCTGTTCACTTTTAATGTTTATTCTCCCATTAATGAAATTATGTGATGAAATTCTAAACTATTTTTTAATTCTTCCAAGTTGGCATCACCTGTTCTCTTCCACCTGTCTGATTAGAAGAAAAACACTTTTGTCGTATGAATACAATTCCAATAAAATTATAGCTTAATTAAAAATTTCACATCAGTCATTGAATACATTCAGGAAGATGGCATACTTTCCTGTCTTAAAATTGATATACAATGTGTATATGAACAATATACATGTTCAGCACAATTTTGCAGACATTTTTACTTAAGTCCTACATAAGTCAAGTAATAGTATTCCTGGAATTTGTATAGTGTAGTTACATTAGTGAATAGTATATTTCAGTAGAGTTATTATTTGTGATTGCTGGAACATATGAAAGCCTTTGATTTTTAAATATTGCCTTTGAAATTGGCTATTTTAATGACTTCTGAAGAGTAACCATTTTTAGCACATTGCTTAAGGGAGGGATGACCATCTCATTCACAACTGATAACAGTTTATCTTTCTTTGTAAAGCTATAATTTTAATTAGATTGAACATAAAAGAAATCCCAAAAAACATTTTTTATGGGATGATTTCTGAAATTTCTATGTAATCATGAGTTAGAAACATGAAAAGATAATTGATGATTATTTAAATTATTAATAATAGATAAAAAATCAAACTTAAGGTTCAGATATATTAAGGTCATTATACCTATTTTATGAACCAAACATAGCAAAATCGTTGAAAATTTGATGAAGACTCACCAGTCTCAAATTGAAGAGAAAATTTAAATCAGTTTTGATAAGAATATCACCAAAGCTGCTATTTCGTAGTAGATATTTATCAATCCTTGTAAATTAGAATTTTATTTTTAACATCTCACCGGTCAAGAGAAACAGATACAAAAACCCAAATCCACATAAATGGAGAGATCTGATTGGAAAGCATTGGCAAAGAACTGGGACCAGACATTGTTATTTTCTGAAAGTAAAGATGAGTCAGAAATTAACCTCAATTACAAAGGTAAAATAGACAAAGCTAGAATAATTAGAAGATCTTTAACAAGTCAGTCTTATTAACATATGAGTCCATTCTTATTAACAGCTGGATCAAACTGACCAAAGAAAATATGTATCAATAAAGGTAAAGAAAATGTGAATAGTAATTGTATTAAAAAGTGATCTAAATGACCTATAGAACTGGTAACATAACAAAGACAGATTTTATATTTTATTTTTGAAAGCTCACATGCAACTGTTCTAAAAGTTGACGGATACTAGGCCATAAACGGTAACCATAAAATCATTTTCTAATGTGTTAAAAGATGTTACTTGACTTACTATGGGGTTATGTCCTTATAAACCCATTTCGTGTTTAAAGTAAAGTACGTTGAAAATACAATTAATGCTCCTAACCTACTGAACATGATGGATTAGCCTGGCCTACCTTAAATGTGCTCAGAAACCATCTAACACAACAAACACACTGTGGAGTGCCAGTTGTTTAATCTCAAGACTGCATGGCTTACGGGGGCTGTGGCGTGCTGCCTCTGCTCAGCATTACAAGAGGGTGTAATGGAATATTGCTAGCCTGGAACAATATCAAAATTCAGGTTTTGAAACATGGTTTCTACCGAATGCATATTGCTTTTGCACCATCTTAAAGTTCAATAATTGTAAATCAAAGCATTATAAATTGGGCATGTCTGGAATTTGCCAACAATCTAATTAAATTCCAAATCAACATTAAAACAAAAAGGACATCTGCCCGTGTTTGAAGATGCAATCACATTTCCCACATACTCATATCTCTCCCTTGTGGGGTTCTTGGTTAAGGTGGGTTACAATGGACCTTTTCTTGAGAATTAAAATGCAGCAGGAACCATTCATTCTGAAGGACAGTCTGGGTTAACAAAAACAGAGGTGCGGGCAGATCTCTCCTTACCAACTTTCAGTCCGACTGAACAACAGTGAGACAAAATCCACCCCAGGCACCTGGATGCAGATTCCCAGAGGGAATAGACCCCAAGGGCTAATAACTTTGCCTTGAACTTTACACCAGGCTTCTCGGTGCTGCCACCACTCTGGTAGCTGGTCATGCATGGCTTCCTGCACGACTTAATATCAGGTACGGTTAGTGATGTTTTTCTGATCCTTTTTGGACTTTACCTTCCTTACCTCTTCCCACAATTATGTAAAGCCTAATTCCTACAATAAAATTCATATTCCATATGATTCCAAATGGTGTTCCTTCCCTGTTTGAAACCTTACTGATACAACGTATATATGCAATTTAAAAACTGTATAGAAAACAAAGGATATAACTAACATAAATTAGATGTTGCCGTTACCCCTGAGAAAGGGCGGGGTACCATGGGGGGAGGCACACGGAAAGTTTTGGGGATCACATCAGTACTCTATGTCTTGGCTGGGAGGGCAGATTATTTTGTGCCATTTTTGTTTTATTATTGTTTTTAAAGCACACGAAAGTTTTTCGTATGATCTTTTTAATGATGTGACTTATAACTCACTGTGCAATGTATTGACAAGTGGACTCTTGTTGATTACTATCAGGAAAAAATATTTTTAATGACCTGGTACAAAAGAACTAAGTATAAGAAACAACAATGAAAACAATTATAAAATAAATAGCATAGAAGCAAGTTGAAACTTCTATTCCTCAGTGACTACAAACATTGATTTTAATTAGCTTTCTCTAAATAATAGAAAGATTGGACATATGCAATATCATTTTAACAATTAATTATTAGTATTACATAATCCAAATAAGAAACAGAAAAGAGCCTTTATGAAAATTGTGAAGTAAAAGTATTTTATCAGAGGATAAATATCTTTGGGTCATACATAAGTAAGTTTATAAATTTGGGCATATATTAATGCTTTCATATTATTTGAGTGAACAGCCAACTGGGCAAGGAGAAATGAGTTCATTTTTATATGTAATAAATAAGTTTGTTTTTGATGGGTTAATTTCTATTTGCTCTGGCATTTGCTTTTTCTAAACAAGATCTGGTTTTGAGAGTTAAGATGAATTGACCTTAAAATGGCTTCCATATTGAACTATGAATTAATGCTGAGGATTAAATTAATTCTTTTGCCAAAACGATGAAATTTATCCGGATGTGTTTTCTCGAGGACTACTTTTGGAGAATAATAAGATAAATAATATCCCTTGAGAATGTGGATTTAATGGAAAGATCTTTATTCAGTCTATAAAGGGAATTGAAGCTATTCTCCAATTCATTCAAAAGGCAAATTTGGATTAAAAATATTGGGCAAAACATTTGAAAATTCAGTCTCATTCTTCAAAATATCAGGTCAGGTTCCAGGTCATCTGCAAATTTGTCAGCAATATTGAATAGTATATTATTCAATTAGTTGCTGAATTTTCCAAATACGTGTTTCTGTAGAGCTGTGCCCATAGCTATTACTCTATATATCTCACTCTAATATGATACCTCATTATAAAATAATATATAATATAATATTTCTAGCATAATACTTCACTGTTTACAAATATGTCCCATTTCATAAATTCTCCTACATAAGTTTTTTTCTTTGACCATCTCCAGCTACAATCTTATTTATCTTTTTTCCAGAGGGGTGTTAATACTCATTATTTCCATATCCTGTTGTCCTTTCCCTATGAACAAACTTTTTTTTTTGATACCAACATTGTATCAAATCTCAGCTTTGCAGAAACATCAACGACTTTCAGATTGCCAAAATCAAAGCTCAGTTCTTTTTCCTCACCTTACTCAGTTGAGCAATTATTTGTAGAGAAGACAAGACAGGTTTACTGAAATGCCTTCATATTTGGCTTTCAAAATATCATTCTCAATTCTGCTTCTACATCAAGTGCCTTTAGATTAGAAACACTTAGAAATCCTTTGGATTTCAGATCACTGAACTGCACTCAGCTCCTGGATAGCTTTGCATTTCTATGTACACTCACTCCCATGGAGACTTCATGCAGTAAATTACATTTTCAACTTTATTTTCAACATAAAATGGGTTTATAAGGACATAACCCCACAGTAAGTCAAGTAGCATCTTTTAACATATTAGAAAATGATTTTATGGTTACAGTTTATGGCCTAGTATCAGTCAACTTTTAGAATAGTTGCCTGTGAGCTTTCAAAAATAAAATATAAAGTCTAACTTTGATCTCTTCCTAAATGTATGACTCCAATCCTGACATCTTTTCTGAAATCTAGACTTTATACAATTTATTAACTCAATGTCTCTGCATGGACATCTAATAATTTCAAATTTCACTATGCTAAACATAACTATTTTTACTGGTCCTACATGAAAATTCTGTTATTCCTCATAACACACTTTTGACCAAGTCTTTTGATATTTGGTAAATATCAGTGTTACTCTCTGGCTGCTCAGGTCTTAAAATTAATTTTTCATAACCCCTCTTTGTCATTACTCTAATCCAGCAATAACTGCTGGTGGCTTTACCTTCAAATACATCTGCAATGTATTTTACAATCTTTTGTGACCAAAGCATTAGAACCACCATCATCTCTTACTCGGTGGCAATAGTTTCCTGACTCTTCTGTCTCCTTTCATTTTGGTCCCACCATCATTGTCTACTTTATACACAGCTGTTTAAATCATCCTTTTAAAACATAAAGCAGCTTATGCCCTTCTTTAGTGAATATCCTGGGCTGAACTGAAACTAAACCATTGGCTTCCTACACGTGTAATTACCCAGAGAAGTTTCCCAGTAAACTTCCTTCAGGTGTGTAGGCCTTGGCTTTGTTTTCTGAGGACCCAGTATATGAGAGTGCCCAACACGTGACCATGCACTGGATACCATGAATAAATATATTTGCTGTTATGTAAACCATTGAAGGCAATAACTATGTTTTTTTTTTAATTTTCTAATCTATTCTTGCCATATGCAAAATACATGCAAAGTAAATGCCTTGAATTGGATCCTCTAACCTATTAATCCTTTTGGTTTATTAACTCATTTTTGACACATTACTCACTTGAAAGATTATCTTATTCTTTTTATCATTTTGTACATAATTTTCTTTCTTTCACAGTTATCTTCCTAATCCTACTACATTTTTCATATCCAATCATTTCGTACATTTTATACTTCTGAGCATGCATATAAGATCTAAACAAATTTGACCCTCTTATTAAAATCGTGTTTTTAAAACAATGAATAAATGAACATAAGCTGAGTATTGGGTTTCACTATAAAACTGTTCCAAGGTCAACCTGTAGAGGATTCTAAATTTGTTTTTGCAGGGTGTGTGTGTAGGGGGGCAATGGGGTAGATTGGGGACACAGGAGAAGATGTGTGAGAGAAGAAAACAAATGTTGCTTATTTTCTTACTTTGACTAAGTAGTTGTCATGTTAAAAATATACTTCCAATATTTATATTAGAAGTAGTTAGAGCTGATAAGCTGCGCATTTCAGTAGCCTTGGTTTTTGTTCATCTTTCACTGTCCTGAGTTCTCCAGTTTCTATCCGAACCCCTACATTCTTTAGTTCTCAACTAATTTCCTTAGTTACCCTGAAAAACAACAGGAATGACAAGAAATAAAGAAGATGAAACAAGTATGAGGAATTAGGCTTAAATAAGGGTTGCCTGGTTAATCTTGTTTCTTAATATTCATTTGGGATTCTCATGACAGGTCTCTAAGACATTTAAGAATTTTTTTTTTCAGATTTTTACACCCTCAAGACTGGTTTTGACACTTATCTTTAGGAAAATTTAAGAAAGGTACATTTCCAAGTTGCAATAATTAACAATATAGGTTCTATTAAAAAGACCTTGGAAATGGATAAGTCATATAATAAATCTCAAGAGACAGCTTTGAAAGTTGACATGTATAATACAATCTTTGTAATTTTTGTAACAACAAAACAAAACACAAACCAACGAACTTGTAATTTTGATTCCAGTGACACGTGTCTCACACCGCGTGCCCGTTATTATTAGTATTTGGGGAGATAAGGAACTATGTTCTCTGTTCTCTATGCCATAGCAAAGTGGGTGTGTGCATGTGTTTTCTTCCTACAGTAATTTTGCAAATAGAAAATGACTACATTTTAGAGGAAAACACATATGTATTATTAGTGGAATTTCCTTTGCTAAGTGTATTTACCTCTGGCCTTATTACAAGGCATAAAATACATCAAGTGGAAAACAGGAGTTCTTCCAATTGCCTCCGCTAACAATTTCAAATACAATGAATAAAATTTGAAACAAATTCTATTCGATTTGCTTCAAATCTGAAGCACCCTGAATCAAATGATATGCAAGAGACATGAGCAATACATGTTCAAAGACTTTCCCAAATTACTGCTATTACAATATCTGACTTGGATTGTCATATTGATTACAGCTGAACAATGAAACATAGCCACAAGCAATCAGATATAGTTGAATTGATGATTTATTTTGTAAGCTTCTGTTTTCTTTCACAAAGTACTCACTTTAAGACTGATTTGACATTCTATATTTTCTACCCTCTTTTTGTAATAGGCTAGGATATTAAGCCTTCATTTCAAACCCCTTAGTTCAGGAGGTGCTATTTTAAGCCTGGCTTATAATATGTATTAAAGTTTCTCCCATGTTATGAATAAATATATTTGTCATTTTTGTCTGCATGTCACTGTGTTTATTTCTATTACTATAGATAATATATAATAAACATTCACATATCAAATCATGCTCTTTTTTTGCATTCATCATATATACAAGGTTTAACTGAAGGTATTTTTGCCTGTTCATTTTGTCAATTTTTTTCTTGATCTATAGATCAGTATGCAAGGCTATGTGACTTTTTCATAGCACATTAATAATCAAGGAGTAGTTTTTCATGCAGGAGGTGTGTCAGGGCAATTTGACAAACAGTGCTTTGAAGGATCATGACCTTGGAGGTCTCTAGCAAGCCAATTTCGAATTTGAAGAGGCTGTCAGATTGAATTTCAAAGAACAGTATATTAATGTCCATGATTAAGGCTGTCAATATACTATGCAAGAGTTTTTATATTTTTAATTAGATTACAATTAGATAACAAGATCCATACACAACCAATCAGAATCAAAATTGTCTAATGGTGTCCAGAAGAATATGTACTTTTGCATATAAATATATGTGCTTTTATGTGAACGTTGGAAGAGCCACAGATATGGTTCAGTTTTTACCCATTTCAGTATTAAAATGTGACTACAAAAATTCAATGGATATCTTATCCAAATCACAAGCTTTGCCAGCACAGAACGTGAAGATGTGTGACAGGAAAAGTTAAAGCTGAGAGTGTTAGCTTAATCTGTTAGGACCAGATCCAAGCAATTTTAATTTCCTGCAGCAGAAGTGATAGTAAGATGAGTGTATGGTAAAGACATTGTGTTCTAACTTCTCTGCAATTACCATGAACAATATTATTATATTTTATCAGTTTAAGGTTAACTACAAGAAAAGTTCTTGGAGTCCTTTAAAAATTGTTGATTTTATTTTCTCAAAGATGAAAGCGGTATTTAAGGGAGCATGAGAAAACTTCCAAAAATTGGAGTTTCAAAAAAAGTATGCCTATAGGGCATTTAAAATTAATTGGATGACACACTTATAAAATAAATTTAGCATTTATGATGAAGGCCATATTCCTACAGTAATATACCTATACACACATTTAAACACACACATACATAGAGTTTAAATTCACATACCAATCATTGTTCTTATGTAGCTATTATCATAAAGATTAATACTTGGGGAAAAAGATATCATTGCACAACTTTTCATTTCACAAAAATACTTCTATTAAGGGAGAATAATTAATGGAGTATATTTTTAAGAAAGTATTGTCCTTGTATATAGAGTCATAAAGTTCATACATAATCAAACTGTTATTTAGGTAACACAATCTATTTCCCAGGTCTATAAAATTATAAAAAAACAGTTACTTGACTCTGATTCTTAGTTCAATATTGATACATAATACATTAAAGTCATGTTAGCACATTTAACAATGACAATGAGAACTACAGTTATTCTTCAACTGGACACACTGTGAGAACAGAAATATTTACCATTCTACACAGCCAGTATAATAATTTGTTGTTATGTGACAGTCTTAGAAAGAAATTACTATTCATGTATCTTAAAATGCTACCCTTCCTATTTACTCTAAGTCTTTATTATAATGGCATTTCTGGTTAAATTTCTATGTTATGTCTCCATTTATGCTTGTTTGATGCTCTCATTTAATTTCTCACTATGAAGAAATATCCACTTAACATGTAGACTTAGACTGGAATTTATATATACATTTCATCAGTTAAAATATTTTTTAGGTTTATATAATGTGTCAGGATCTTTGCACTACAGTGGGGATAGAGCCCTATTTAGCTGAATCAGTATCCCTAGTTTCTTAGAGCTTTTAACATAAGGAGGCAAGTATTCTGCAATTGTAATTTCAGTGTGCTACATGGCACAAAGGAAAAAAATGAAATTCTATGATAAAAATAGATAGATGAGGTATATAAGTAGGGAGAATTTCTCTAAAGAATGATGGTTACACCTGAAACCTATATAATTTTTATTAACCAAAATCACCTCTATAAACTTATTTTTGAAAAAATATGACAAAGAAATAAAAAAGGAATGATAGTTATTATTGCTGAGATATGAATGAATGAGTACACATTAGCTGATAAAAGAGGAAAATGACTCCAGGCAGAGGAATGGCATACATGGTGTGTCAGAAAGAAGTTTGGGAAACTGGATAAGTCAAGAATGTCACTTTGGTTGGATTGTTCTGAATGAGAATTTAGAAAGGCAGAGGAGGCTGGAGAAATACTCAGAAAAGCACATGCAGGGCATCATAGGCCACCAGAAAACATTTAAATTTTGGAAAGCAATTTGAAGTTTTTAAACTAGACAGACAGAATTTATTCTATGTAGTAATTTCATGGAAATTAAATTTGGTGATTTGTAAGTACTTTCAAGTACCATAACTCAATGATTGGGATTGAGAAATAATTAGGCATTTCAAATTATAATTGGAAATTACAAGATGTGTAATTGATTCAAAATGCACATATCTTTACAACATTACACAATTTAAAGACTCAAAACTGAAATATTCTGGAAGCCATGTTCAAAGAATGCATAGAACAATGTCGGGAAAGATACATTGATAATGGCAACGAGCTGTTCACATATTTGTATGAGAGAGGTAAGAGAGGTTAAGAGTATTCACTTTGCAGTGTTTGAATGTTTTACAAGACTAGTTAACTTTTTAAGAAAACCGTAAGATTGCTTCTATTTAAATTCACTTGTCCCTTAAATAGGAATAGTGAGAAAATGCAAAATTGTGTTACTATACACCTACTACTGCTTCTAGGAATTATTGGGAAGACGTGTAATAAGACCCTCAACTAAATTAGAAACTTAATATTTTTTAGGTCATCTCTTTTTAAAGGTCATGATATGATATGATATTTCTTTCCTGGTTTATGTGTTTCTTGCGCTTCTTTTCCTCTGGCTTTTAATAATTTTTTGTTAAGATTGTATCTTCTCCTGTTGCCTCATTTGTCTCTTCTGTTAAACAGAAAAAGGCATGTTCTTCTTTTCCAAGGACAGTTCTCTCCCTTGTATCTGGGATCCTTTCCAGGATTTATATTTATCATTTTTCTTGAATATTACATGTACCCACTCTACTAAATTTTTGTCATCAATATTCAAACATGCCTTAGGCAATCCACTTTTTAAACAAACAAAACTGAGCATTCAAAGCCAGTTCTTATGCATCTCAACTTATTCTCCATGTACCACCTTTCCTTCATTTAACACACAAACATTTCCTTCTTAATCCACTCCAATTTTGCATCCATCTCCTACATATCATCAATAATCCTGATGACTTTCATGTTAATTTCAATGATGTTTTCATATTTCATACTTTCATAGAATTAAATTTCATCTTATCAGTTTTCAAAATAAATTTTCACTTCTACTTGCATTGATCTCTGTGTTTCTTTTTTCTCACATCTCTTTGGAAGATTCTTAATTTTTGTGGCACAACATCATATTCTGTCATAATATTTTTAAATGTAAAATGTATCCAGATATAGAATATAAATATTTTATAGTGGTTTTAATTAATTCCTAGCTGATAGAATTTCATATTTCATCTATATGTTCACTCAAATACAATGTTTTGTTAAAATTTTCATTTTATGTTATGCAAATGATTTCCTAAAGTATGTTTTATAGACAATATTTTATCTTTCCAATATTTAGATTATCTACTTAGAAAAATGTCTCTACATATCAGTACATGACCATGATTTGTATCTTCTCCAAACTTTTTAACGTATTTTAAAGGGCTTTATTTTCTTAAATGCATTTGTATTTCAAATGAACATTTTATTACAATACATTATTTGCTGTTTTAGATTTCTTTTACTTAATAAGAGAGGTCCACATTTGTTAAATTGATAAATGTTCAACAAATTTAAGTCTGGTTGGCAAGTAATCATATTATAAATCCGCTTCTAAATTTACACAGGTTTTGACTACTATCTCTCTAGGTGTATAAAATATTTTACTTGTAAGCATATATGCAATTGGACAAAGATTTACAGAAATTAAATCAATGCTAGTATTTTAAAAATAATGTTAATGCACAAAAATTAAATACTATGAGTAAGCTCTTTTACTATTGTGAATTCCATTTTTTATTTAATTCTTCTAGAACATCTAAAGTACATTCTTCTTTACCAAAATAGATTCTATTTGATAACAAAGTGGCAAAGGAGAGCATGAATATATATAGGACATGGAATGGATCCCAAGATATGCTAAAAGTCTTGGCGTTTTATTTACTAGTAGTAGTACAGGTTCAGACACCAGTCTTCAATGTCTAAATCTTTAATATTTTATCATCTAAATATTAAATCATGGAGTTTGGAGCACTGGAAAATTTAAGGAGAGGAGTCGAGGAAAATGGGGAGGACAAAAGTCTTGTAAAAATCTATGGCTAGAAATGTAAACACTGAGTTCTAGTGGGGAAGAGCGGTACGATTATCAGGCTGCATCTGTAATTCTTGAGGGCTTATAAAAACTGAAAAGATAAGGTTTCCATTTACATATAGATAGACAGATAGATATAAATAGGGAAACATGCTAATTTCGTTATGTAGCTTTGCAGTTAGTATGCACAACATGAAGAAAAATGTATCTTTGTTTAAAAACCTTTAATGTATTTTTAAAGCTAAGCATTGTACATATCAGGGCTGTCTGGAAAAAAAAGTCCCAGCATAAATGCCTCTATTTTTCATAGTACATGGCTGGATACTTTCTGGACAGCCCTCGTGGGCTCTCATATGAAGTGTGAATCTACCATACAACAGTTAAAAATTAGGCAAAACCACGGACATTTCTAATGGAGAGGTCTTCTTCCTCTGAGCCTGCTTTGTGCTCAACTGCCTGGCATCCGAGCGTTCTAAATGGAAAATGAATTGACACATTATATCATGCTGTAGGAAGTGACTGTACTCTTCATGAGTCTGAAGTGTGAAGCCATTTTGGTTAACGTTTTTTTGCCCAATTTAATCCATGTCTGTGTCTTAATACTCCTCTCAGGTTACTATGTTCATTTAGCATCTGAATTGGTAGGCTTCTATACCCAGTGCCCAAACTCGACAATAAATGTCTCTGTTTAATAACTCTGATTGATCTGTAGAGAACTGATTGGATAAATATTATTGCCATTTACTCAAATGAAGGGTATAAGAAGAAAAGTAGGTCTGGGTTGCTTTGGATTTGCCTACTAGACATTTGCCTACAGTTTGGAATGCCTACTAGACATTCAAGAAGAAATGAAGAAAGAGAATTTAAGAACAAAAGTGGTACACAAGAAAAAACCTGAGTTAGAGATTTAAATTTCAAAGTAAACAATGTACCATTGATTTTTAAAGCTATGGTCCTAGATGAGATCACTGAAGAAGTAAATATATGTAGTCAAAGTAGAAGATAATGTCTGATTATTAAAACGTTCATATACTTAGAGTTTACAAAAAAAGAGTGAAGCCAGTATGGTAATGGAAAGCCAAGAATAAGATATACTAGAGGCAAAGTTAAAGTGTTTCTGGAGTGAGAAAGAAGTTATATTAAAGACTATTGAGAAATCAATTAAGATTGAAACAGATCAATGGATTTGTGAAGATGGTGATAGGCAACTATAAGAATAAACCTATTGGTTACAGCAATAAATCTGAAAATCAATTACAATTTAAAATTCTCAAAGTAGATTTTCTGGACTTCTTTTTACTATGCAAGCAATATTAAAAACAAATTTTAGCAAAAATATAATATAAATATTTAAATACAGAAAAATTAGTATATTGAAATTAACTTAAATTAAAATTTAAACATTAGTTGGGTTCTGAAAATTACTTTAAATTAATAATTAGAACAATTTAATGAAATAAATTTATAATTGTGTATATCACTGCCTCAAAATTAAAATTCAAAATGTTTGCAAATATAAAAAAAGAATATAATTGGCAAAGAATAAAATGATAAGCTAATAGGAATCCACAGAACCCAGAAGGCATCTTAGTGTTTATTTGTACTTGACACATGATGAATTAAAAATATAAATTCACTTGGGAAATGACAGACAAACTAAGTAATTGAATTGGTGATGCTTGGAATAAAACAAAAAAGTTAATAAATACATGTATTTATTCATCCTTAATAGCAATTTTAAATTAAAAAAATACTTCTCATATTTTATAATGTGTTTCAGATCATAGAAAAAGAAGGAATGGTTCAGAATTCCTTTTCTTTAAACCACTATTAACCATAACACAATCTGTCTTAGGTATCCCACCGAAATGCAGAAATTTCACCTTGGTCCAATAATGGTTTTAAATAAAAGCCGAGACTTGGAATAGGTGGGGTAATCTAACGAGCAAGGAGGTAAGGTAGAACAAAAATCTAAAAGGATGCTATCAGAGAGAAGGGGTTTTTCTCTGTTGTGCATTCTTTCCTAAGTATTTATTAACTGTAAAGAATAGGAAAATAGGACAATGCTATATACATCTGTGTTGTATCGTATAAAACTCTTTAGCAGAAATACACTACTTCACTAACTGATTTTATTATTTGCCACCGACCCAGTTTCTTAAATTGCAAAATTTCATAGGGTGGCTGAGATTCAATAGGGAAATTGCCAAAGATGTTTTGCAGAAAATAGATGTTCTATATCTTTCCCTTATATAACATTATTTTTCTGAGAAAAATGCACAGTGCCTCCAGACCGTTAATGGCATACAACAGCTGTGTAAATCTATTAAAGATTTTCTTCGTCAATTTTCCCTGAAGAAAACCAGTAACACACCTATGGTAGAATAAAGCCAGGTTTTTCATCTCGTTGGAGCAAGTCAGACAGCCAATAATGTGAATCTATGAGGTGCTTCAGTGAAAGAGCATAGTAGAGACCTATTAGAGGATTTTGACTTATGTTATATGATTCTGGAGAGGGTTCGAGAAACAATCATGTTGCTCTGCCTAGGGTATGCCATAGGATAGTTATTTGGCTGAGTGTCTTGATAATTTTTATCCAAAAGACAGAAGAAATGAAGTGGGACTATATTTACATGGTAAAGAAGCAACAGCTATATTCAGAGGGATGGTGTGAGGTGGATACAAGGTTGTTAGTGTGATTTGGCCAGTGTTGCAGTGTGTGCTTGTGCTCAGTCATTGCTCCGGAGGGGGTTTGTTTCTGCCTCGCTCCATCATGTTGGCAGAATGACCTTGCATGCTTTTGGCATTCTGTGAAGTTGTTTATGAATAGAGGACACTATCACCTGGCTTTTCAAGCCAGAACAGCTCAGCTGACTGTGATCAGGGACTGCTTTTTGTATCTGTCATATATTTTGGCAATATGAGAATTTGAAAAGTACAAGTAATGCCATGTGAGAACAAAAATAAAAATTTTAATATTACCTATGTCTTATACCTGAAGAATATGCAACATATACTGCATGTATAATGATTTCATTAGTGCCTGGTCCATGGGAAAAATAGAACTGGATCGAATTATTTTAAGTATAAATATAAATATACAAATACATATAATTATATGTTTATTAATAATACATAACTATAAAATATATACAATATAAAAACCTAGTTTGAATTCAAGTATATGTATGCAACATTTTGTTAAGATAGTACTTAAACTTAGAAATACACAAATGATTATAAAATCAAATCTATCCTTACTTTTTACTTTTTTATTTTGTCTATAAACTGAATATCTATAAAAGCACTCTGACTTTTCAGAAAAGTCTGTAAACATTTTATAATTTTCTGTATATTAAAACTTGAATTTTTCCATGGACAACCAACCAACACTTGAAATCTGTTCTATTAAGTTGTGTGACATTTTGGCCCTGTTTCCATAGAAATATAGATCAGATGGGTAAATACAAGGAAAGCTACTTTAAAAAAAGAAAGGCAGTGTTTCAAATTCTTGCTTTCTGATTCTGAATAAGCCAGTATCTACTTTCCTTGGAAGAAAATAAAAATCAAAAGATAAACTACCTTCTCAATGCTTAAAGATTTCTACGATTGCTAACCTTTTGGGGAGCATCAGAACATTTTTTAGTATCATCGGTTCTGATACTTGGAATTTTAGGATGCCTATGATATAAAAGCAAAATGAAGCATTATTAGTTCTCTGTACTTGTGGGTATTAAAGCTTTTAGTCTTCCAAGCAAAGGGATGACAGAGAACTGCTGAGTGAATATATGCTGTCATTGATTTGTTTACTGTGAAATGGGATGGATTTTTGCCTTCAAAGCAGGAGTAACTGGTTAAGCCATTATCTACTTTATAATGATCATTTTTCATAATTATTTACTTCAACAATTGGGAATGTGAATGTATTATTATTATGTTTTGGAGAAATGTCAGTGAGAGAAAATCTGTTTTTAATACTAAATGATTTTCAGTTGGGACACAGAAGAGTCAGCCATTTCATTAATGTCTATATTAGTGCTATAACTAGTAAGAAAAGCCACAGGGAAGGATTACTGATGAGTATATGAGGGTTGCCTGGAAAAAATTCAGTCATAAACACCTCTATTTTTTATATTACATGGCTGGATACTTTCTGAATAACCTACACACACACACACACACACACACACACACACAAACACACACCCCCAAGTAATCCAGTTGCTCCATAAAGACTGCGGGAAATATCAATCCTAAGCAATTTTTCCTTGCTTTAATTTAGAAAAAGGACTTCTAAAAAATATTTTCTGCATGCATCTTCTTATTCTATTATTTTATTTTTCTTTAGATCTTATTTAGACACTCTTGGAAATGGCTTGAACAAATCCTAGAGATAGTTATGTAATGATGCTGGGTTTGTAAATTACCACTTTTTTTGGAATAGTGGTTGTTTTTTAAAAAGAGTGTCTTGAAAAAAAAGTAATCCTAAAAGCGAAGAAGTGGATTTTTTATAAGAAAAACTATGGCATAAAAACTATTGTTTGATAAACTATGAAACAATGATGTAAGAAATAGTGAGTCATATAGAACAGGCTTTAAATAACTACATCACATATATAAGTGAAAACCAAGTTCATAGTCTTTTTGAGCCCAATTTCTTATTTTTTAGTATTAATATAATAGTTGTATCATTAAATTTTCATTTAAGTATATATTATATATCAAAGATGAACAATTTTATATGTCATAACCTACTATTTATCTTGAGAATGTTGTTAGGATCAATAAGAAATCCTATGCAAAGCATTTGGCCTTAATTGAACCCCATTAAATTTGCTAGATTCCAAAATATATAAAAGTGATGTTCACTTTCTTGATTCAATTGATGTTGGCTACTATCTTCTGCAAGACAAAAATAGTTGCTTTCTCATGAAGAAGCAATTCCATAAATGTAAATGAAAGCATCAAGATATTATGCTGCTTTAATATCAATGGAAAATAAATAAGATTTAAATAGAACGTAAATGAAAATCTTGATGTTATTAATATTTCCAAGAACCATTGAAATTTCAGTGCAGAAAAGAACTTAGAATTTCAGGTTTGGTAAAGAGTCAATAGGTCACTCTAACCAATCATAATTTAAATGTCTGATCTAACGAACCTCCTTTTAATTTGCCAATGTTTACAGAAATTACAAAAAGTAATAATTCTGAACAGACACTTCTCTCAACAAGATATATACATAGCCAACAGACAACAATATGGTGGTTACCAGAGGGAAAGGGAGGAGGGGGGAGATAGAAAAGGAGAAAGGGGGTCAAGTGTCTGGTGACAGTAGGAGACTCTGGGTGGTGAGCACACCATGCAATACACAGATGATGTAGTATAGAATTATACACTTAAAATTTATGTAATTTTATTAACCAAAGTCACCCCAACACATTGAACAAAATTAAAATAAGAATAACAACATTAATAAAATTCATGTAAGGAAAATAATATTTATCAGAAATCTTGGAGTTCCCTGGTGGTGTAGTGGCTAAGGCTTTGGCGCTGTCAACACTGTGGCCTGGGTTCAAGTCCCAGCCAGGGAATTACCCACATATAAAAAATAAATAAATAAATAAAATAAAATAAAATAAAAAAAGAAATCCTGTGCTGACAAAATACCCAGATTATTTATCATTTATTATACTATATCATTGAGAAATTCCAATCTTTCACATAATTTATAACTTTTAAATACAGTTAAAGAGATTAATGAAGTTTAAGCCACTAAAGACAATGAATGTAACTAATAAACAGGTGTCCAGAAAATTTAACAAACATTTTTTTTGTAATTCTCTCTTTCTTACGAAGATATAATCAGTCACTTCACAGGGTTCTGTGTGTCTATGAGTCATATATGTATAGGAGATAAGTTTAGGTATTTTTAGGAACTTGAAATCACTCATTTGAGATATCATTTAAAATTACCCATGCTACACAGAATTCATTAATCCATTCAAGAGACATTAAATAAATACTGTTTGTAAGCCAGAAACTCTTATAGATATTGGAAATACATATAAACAACAAAGGCCCTGGTTTTTATAGACATTTGATTCTAGACTACTAACATGCAGGTTAAATTAAATGTTATCACTTAATTGTAAGTGTTTATAAGAGAGTAGGTAAGGTTTGACAAATAATCATTATAGTAATAATAACTATAAGTAATAATAATGAGTATTTGCATTGTTATAGGTACCAAGCTAAATAAAGACTGCATTTTATCTCTTTTAAATCTAAAAGGCCCCTATTACTTACATAGCATATCTTAGTTTATAAATGAGAAAATAGAAACATAAAAATGTTAACTAATTCTATTCTCAAGTGCCTAATTAATGTTATAAATATTATTATGGAAAACTACTCCAAAATAAAGAGATAATTGAAGCCCCCCAAAAAATGTTAACTAAGTTAAATTACATCTCTCACTAAGGAAATGATCAATAAATGATATAAAGTAAAATGTGTTTTGTGATATTAAAGTATTAAAGAAGGCGTTTAGAACATTAATAGAATAATAAAACTAGTTGTTATTTTATGCACTATAAATTGACAAATAGTTTATAAGACCAAGAATAGCTTATACATTAAAACAGTTTCAAACACAGCAAATTGTTTAATTGACTTTTTTCCCTAATCTATTCTTCTGCACTGTGTATTCATAGTATCTGGGCCGACTGACAAAAGCAATATGTATTTTATGGATAAACATCTGAGGAAACCAAGATACACGGTTGCTGCACATGACAGTTTCCATCATTTATGACGCTCACATATTGCCCATTATATGCTGTCCTCAAAGCACAGGATGCAATCATTGCTCTCATAGCAATAATACAGGACATTGTATATAGGCTCCAGAGGAGGCATTTTGCTGATCATGGTGGTATCTTCTACCTTAATTATGCACTATATTTGCATTATTGAGAGCTCAATTGCTGCCAAGGAACTGTTATGATGTCAATGCAATTACACTGATATTATGCTGTTTCAGCACAGTTCAAATGCAAGAGCCTTGCTATGCAAAATTTGATCAAAAAGGCAACAGGATATATACATATATATATATCACCCCTATCTAAAGGATATTTGACATAAATTTAATGTGAACCCTTAAAGTATGCTAAAGAATTTAAATGGAGTTTCATAAGCTATATAAAGAGGTAATGTACAAGCAGATTTTTTTCTGTAATGAAAGATATTTCATGTGAAACATGAAATCACTAATATTCAATGTCTATAACCACAAGAATGGCAATTTCATATGATTCTGCCTACTAAAAAAATGGTTACTGAATTGCCTATGTCCCTGTAAGTAATGTGCCTGAGGGCTATTTGTTTATTGAATTTGATACCACTTGTTGAACAATAAAAACACAGCACACGTTCTTAAGAAGACCGGAAATTTCTTTGTGTATTTCAAGATTATACATAGCATGCTAAATGATTATTTATCTCATTCACACATTCAGCAATCATTTTACTAAACATTTCCTATATTCAGAAACTGTATTAAGTAATATAAAAATAAAAAGACAAAATAATCTCTCCTTGAGAAAACTGCAAACTAGACAATAAGACAAATATGTAACTCAATACATTATGATGAAAGTCAGTCATTTAAAAAGCAAGCATACTGATAAATAATTAGGTGTATATAGAGAAATTAGAATAAAGAAATGGGTTAAGCTTAAATGATGAGATGACATTTGAACTGGGTCATAAAGAATGATAGAAATTGGCCAGGTAACAAAGTAAAGGAATATTTTAGGAGGGAAAAATAATGTCTAAAAGGAATGAGCCAGAGGTCAGGCTAGTAAGTTAGAGTGTATATCTCAGTGTGGAAAGACTGTCACCCACACTGGGAATAAGAAGAATGAAGTAATAGTGATACAAAAGAGTTGCAGGTGAAAAGTGGGATGGAAATTTATAATCACGTCACTTATATGTCCATTCCAGGAGTTTCAATTTTATGTTGTAGTCAACAGGGTTCTGTGAAAGCTCTAAAACACAAAAAGTGCTCTGATCAGTTCCACACAGAAAACAGAAAACTTTTTGCATCAGAATGCAGGGAACAGCACTGAACAACCTACATAATAAGCAGTCATGTAAATGCTGCTTCTTCCATTAAATGAGGACTGGAAATATGCCAGTCTTCTGTCTACAAAAATGGCAATATGACCTAAGTATTGAAGAGGCACATAGTTGATACCGGAGGTTAGAATAACAAAGTTGTTCTCTACTTCCTCTTTCCAACTTTCAGGTAATTCCAAAGATCCTGTGTCTATGTCCTCTTCCCATCTCCCTCAAAACTCTCCCTAGGCTTGCATTTTTTTTCATACTGAGTCCTGAAAACAAAGAGTCAGGAAGTCAATTTAGTGTATAATGAGCAGCTTACTTTCTTGGCAATGAAACAAAAATGAGAACTGAATTGAAATGTCAGTGAATACCACGCCCAGGATGTACATGTGAAAAAGTTATTTGACAATTGACTGGGGCAATTCTTTGATTACCTCTGAGGATGCCTGAAATCTTGTATTAACTCTTGGTCAAGATCTAACATAGTTTTAATAATTAGTCATATACACACACACACACACACATACTTACACATATACACACACAACATACACACACACACACACACACACAAGTTATTTAAGGTGGAAAAATTGCTTGAAAGCACCCAGGACAAGGTTATTTACATTATTTACCAATATATAAACTGATAGCTTACATGTTGTTTGATTGCTTATACAATCTATCTTGGGAATGTGGCCAGTGAGCTGTCCAGAAATGTCTGGGAATGGAAAATCTTTCCTGGGTGCCCCTAAAACAAAGTTTCCATGTGCATGTCTGGATGGTTCATAAACTAAAGATGAAGTGCATCTGGGCAGCTGAGCAAGAACCCTGAAGAACTGTGCCTAGAAATCTCTCAGGCCACCGATAATTGCCCGTGCATCTTTTGTCCTGTTGTACTGCATTTTTTAAGTTTATTAAATTTTTAATAAGTGTACAAACTGTAAAATATCTGAGTCCTTTCAATTATTCAGTCTGGTATAATCAATGCAAGCCATTTTGTGAAAGTTTTATTTCAGTATTTATATATAAATACGAGTTAAGAATTAAAATACTTTTGATTGTGGATTAAGAAAAGCTTGACAGGCATTGCTGTAGGTCAAGCCCCATGATTTGATCAGGTCCCATGATTTTAAATGCCATTTATATGTGGTGATTTCCACATTAATATCTCCAACTCTTTCCCTGAATTCTAGATTTGCATAATTCATTGTATACTGGACACTGGGTATATATTAGTCATCTGAACTACAAGATATCCTGAGGTAAACTTCTGATCTCCTCCATCAACTCTTGTTTTCTGCCGTTTCCCCTACATGACTGCATTGCATCACCATTGATTCATTCGTTAAGGAGTAAGAAAAAAAAGGAAAAACAAGATGTCACCCATGTCTCTTCTCCACAAACTATCCCAAATTTGTCAACAAATGAGTCATAATTTGGTTCAAAATATATCTCAAAGCTAACAGTTGTCTCCATTAACCCTGATACTAACCCAGTTAACCATCACTTCTTACCTAGGTTACTATTACTTTCCTTGTCTCCATTCCTTACATACCCAGCGTATGCTCTGGTCGGCCACCTGGATCCCCCTTTTAATTGTGGCACTCGTTCTCCCCAGCTGCTGGGAACATTGACTATCGATGACTTACAGCTCTGTTCCACGCTTCACACTGTCCTTAGTCAGAGAGAGGTGCCTTGCCTACAGGGACATGTGGCAGACTTAGTAACTGTCTTCTTTGAGAGTACAAAGGTGCTGATCTCATTGTTTCGTTTTTGGAAAACTTTGGAGATTTAACTCCTAGCCTCCATGTAGAATTGTCTGACGACTTTGTTGCAGCTTTATTATGATTTAAATTCTCCCTCTGCCCAATCCTGCATCTCTTATTTTTGTTTCTAGGGCATCGAACCTAAGACTATTTAGAAGAAGTTATCACAGAACGTTTAGAACACCTTGTCATTAAAATCAGTCAAGTCACTTACTGGTTCAAATATTCAATGTTTACCACACTCACAAAATAGTATGTGGTATGACTTTTAACCTTCCGATTAATAATGACTTTATCTCTCACTCATTTTTAAAAAGTTCTCTTTCTTGGCGGGTTCCCTGGTGGTGTAGTGGCCAGGCCCAGGCACTCTCATCGCCATGGCCTGGGTTCGCTCTCTGCTCAAGGAACCAACCAAAAAAAATTTTTTTTTCTTTCTTGTTTATCCTAAATGTTGTGGCCACTTTAAATTTTCTTTTTCTGATCAAACTCCCTTCCTTTTGAGGGCCATTGCACCAGCTCTCCCCTCTGGTTGGAATATGGTTATTCCTGATAATCAAATATTTAGATTTATTCTGTCATTTCTGATCTTAACTTCAGTCTAACTGAGCCCCTTTAGACAGTCCTTCTTTGAATACGAAACCAGAAGCATCCTTCCATTCTACTTTAATTTCCTGCATGGCACTCATTATTAGTGTATTTTTCTTTCATATGCATGTATTTATATTATGTGTAGATACATGTATTTACTTATTTTTAATGCCTCTCTCGATTAAAATGAAAAAATCTATGGAAGTGGAAGTTTCCTTAATAAATATGTCCTAATTTGGGCTTCCTGGAAGCAAACCCAGCAAGGGAGATTAGTATGGAAGGAATTAGTTCCAGGAAAATTTAGTAAAAGGGAAAGGAAATATGACGAGAATGGGAAGGAGCCGAGCAAAGAAACAATATCATCTAGAAGTCCCAGAGAGGATACCCATGGTTCAATCCCACAAGAGGACTCCAGAAACGGTGCAGGTCACACCTTGGAATTGTTCCAATCAGCAGTAAGGGACCTGAAGTATTAAAGCTCCCCCACCTCTCAGGCTTTAGTTGTAATCTGCCACTTGTGACATGAATTTCTGGTCTCTTGTGCAAAACACACAAACACAATGGACACTGGCAGCTTGAGGGCAGCTCTTCAATACAAAGACAGGGACAAATGTGGAGAAGTGACAGGACAAAATGATTTGAGAGTATGTGGGTGGCATCCTCTTTAATGGGGTTTTTGAATAGAAGATTCAAAAGACATAAAGAGCCAGTTCGCTTAACTAAATTGAAAAATTCAATTCAAAGCCTATAAAAAAAGAACGCACGTATATCCCATTTTAAAATGAAACAAAATACTGATAAACATGGTAGTTTTATTCGTGGTGAAGATGGTGATTGATCAGGGGGAGGAAAAAGTTTTCTATAACAAAAGTAGTTAGAAATAGTGATTATCTATATGGAACAAAAATACTTGGATGGTACATAGGTAGCATTTACATGACAACTGTTGGACAGACCGGCAAATGGACTTCTTTCTGGAGTGCAAGACAAATGTAACAACAAATAAGGCACAGGACAAATACAACCAAAACACAATTACAGTGACAAACAATTAAGATATTAAAGACATGCACATCTTTGAGACCTTTAAAAATTAATTTAACACAAGTTATTAATATGTAAGTTATAGTACTTTATCTTTTTTTCTTCCTGAAAAATGAGGCTATGAGTCAACATTCAACATAATTCCTTTCATTCCCTTTCAGAGGATTTCAAAAGATATCAAACTAAGCTTTCACTGATGCTTGATATGAAAAGAAGGGAAATCCCACAGCTTATTCAAAAGAGGCCACAGATGGCATCTATCTCCCGTCCTAAAAAATAATTTTATTTCCAAAGTTTTTCTACTTCCTAATTTGCATATGGACATTTTAATTTATACACATACATATACATTACTGTAAATTAAAAATTAAGGATGTCATAAAGGAATAAAGGCAATAAGGAAATGTTGATTAAAAAGGAAGGGCCTGTGGGGGAGAAAACAATTATATGCAAATATCTGAAGTTTAGAAATGTTGAAAAGGCAATTGTCTTGCTGTAGGTTGTCACTGAGAAGAGAATTGTGTTAATTGATGAAAATAAATTACATGTAAATGAATTCTAAAAATACTTCCATAGAAAGTAGAAGTAATTCCTTTTCTTATATTTTATATTATTTATATTATATTAAAATATATGTTTATATTTTATAATAGCTATGGATTATTATTTCACTTCTAGTGTAGGAAAATAGAGTAAAAGATAAAAATTATATCAGTAATTTCATAGGAGTTGCTTATTTCCCTCATATTCCATAATGATGTTACTATATTAATAAAATATTTTTAATCTTTTGAAATTTATGCCCAAATGGTTTTTTTTTTACCTGTGCTAACTTAGCATTGGACTGGTAGTAAATTCCAAGTAGTTATTATGTTTTGTTTATGATATTATTTTCAAAGCCACACCTAGAAAAAGTATATTATATACATGCTAAATAAATGTTTAGTATTATATACATTTGTATAGTATTATACATATATAAATGTATAGTATCATATGCATGCTTAACAAAATCTGAGAAAACCCCATCAGTTTAGAAATAGATAGTATTCCAACCCCATGACTCCTTATATCTTTGCTAATAACAAACCTCTTCATTTGAGAATGGAAAAGAAAAGTCAAGAAAACTGGGTACACAACAAAGCAATATGAAACACTGAAGGAAAAATAAAAAATAGAACTACTTTAAAGTAAAAATTGGATATATGAACATTGTAAAATAATGATAAGTAAAACCAAATAATTTTACATGTAACTTTGAATATATAAGACATGTTAAAAAGTAAAAAAATAAACTATTACAGAGCAACAATGACAAAAAATAGTTAAAAATTTATCTAATTCATATAAATTTCTATCTCTGGATCTCATCAACTACGGACTAATCACTCCTAAGGGGAAAAAAGTATTTAAGAATAACTTCATTCCAGGGCAAATTTTGTAAATCAGTACATATTAGGAAAAAGCAATATATGTTTAAATACAGTAAAGTATTACCGGGATTTATTGCATTTCTATATTTATCAATATAATTTCTCTTTCCTTTGCCTAAGTAGTCTATAGTTTGTAATAGAAAATACTGGCACAGACAAAATAGGTGTAAATGAAGTTATTTCAAGGAGTAACACATTTTGTAAAATGTTTTGGGAACATTCACTAGCAGACACACTCTCTCCTTTAGTGATGTACTATCCAATGAAACCAAGAAGGCATCGATATATAACTTTAATTAGCATGCAGATGCCTGAGTGGGCATTTGAGAAACATTGGGAGTCTGGAGGAAAATAAACTATCAAGTGCTGCAATGAAAATAAAGAAGCAGCAACAAATTATAAATCTTATGTATAACAAGGTAGGTGACCAAAAACTGAACAGCCTGCATGAAAAGACAGAAGAGAATAAATTGGAAGGAACAACACTGATGGATACCAAGATGGAACTCAGAAGGGAATTGTCAATCATACCAGACAAGATTAGTGAAGGAGCTAACTTGAGTGTGAGAAAAAGAAGGTGGGGGGTGGGTAGGGATTAAAAATGACATTAAACAGTAAAAATAAAATGTCATTTAATAGAATAAAAACAAAGAACACACTTTAAGTAAAATAATGTTAAATTTAAGTCATTCTTCAACTTACTTGAAGGTGAAAAGATATCATGCCTGATCACATGTGGGTAGCATTTACATGACCTCTACTGGAAAGACAGGCAATGGACCTGTTTCTATTTTAAGGACAGGACAGTTCTCAAGTCATTGTAGACCACTTCTTATTTAAAAGTATTTCTTATGTAAAAATACTTCTTTATAAGTAAAAGAAAATGGGTATAAAAACTGACCAATACTTTATCAGTACTATAGTTATATAAATACAAAAGATGAAGGCTCATAAGTATTAATTTAAATAAAATTCTATCACATGGCTTGAAGTAGTTTATCATAAAATGCAAATTAATTTCACATAATCTTGCATATGTATGTATTCTTATATTTTAATAAACATTAAAAATACATCTGAAAGAGCATTAAGCCCAAAATATTTGCACTAATTTCAGCCAAAGAAAAGTGTTGCAAGTAGATTATTTACAATTAAAAATCAACATCTTTGGGGGGGTTTCCTGGTGGTGTAGTGGGTAGCCTTTGGCACTCTCAATGCCATGGCTCATGTTCAATTCCCAGCCAGGGAACTACCCCCCCCGCCAAAAAAAAAGCTACAAAAATCAACATCTTTTTACATGATTTTATCAAATTAGGCCTATTTCTTCTTTATACATAAAGGATTTTCATGTTTGTATGTTTTAGTATTGTCAGTATTCACTTCATTTCACTTAGTTATTAGCTTTATGCATGTTCAAATCTTATTTGCTCAATTCTGTTCCAAGAATTTAAGATAAAGCTGGTATGTGCTTTATAATGCACTGTAGCTGCCTATATCATGAAAGATTTTTGCTTCATTTAGTAATATTGAAAATAGTAAGGTTGCTTCTTCTTAAGCAAGGCATATTATATTGGGATTAGTAACATAAGGGACTATCATTAATATGCAAATATCATATTGGTAATGAATTTGTAAAATAAATTACTTAATTTGGTTTAGTGGTGCTTAGAGGAAAATGCATAACTTTAAACACTAATACTAATAAAGACAATTAAAAATACATTAAATACACAGTTCAATATGCTAGTAAAAGAATAAAGCAGAACACATGATAGGACATAAAAGAAAAATACATAAACACAATAGTAGTTTAACTAATAAAAAGTTAATTCTTTGAAAAAATAAACCAAACATATTAGGAAACCTACCAGTGGTAAGACGACAAATGTGCATGTGTACCAAACAGAGGATTCTCAAAGCAAAATGTTCATAGAAGCCAAAAGAATTAAAATATCATTTGAAAGTTTGAAAATGACTTTGCCGATACAAGTATTAATAATTTGAAATACTCTATACAAGTAAATATAGAGATAAAATAAAATGATTACTATCTCTGAAAATATAATTTTCCATTAGAAAGAGAAAAGCTAAAATGATATACCTTTATACTGTAATTAAGTGTATGACTACATATTTTTATAACCTCACACCCTCTCCCACCCTACTTACTCTTTCTGATTCAAGTCTGGATATGCTGATAAGAAATCTTGGGGGCCTCCTGGCATGGTGAGTGGTTCAAACCACACAAGCACATTCTGTATGTAAGTAACCTCCATCTGTCCCCACCTGCTAATCATAATGAAAAACTTGAACTGGTCTTCCTTTTTTTGTTTTTTCTCAAATCATTTTCAGACCTGCTGGCAGGTCACATGCCCTCTTCAGAAAGCTTCATTATGCTCTTAGTAAGACACCTTGTTAGTTCCTTTTGGTTCATGCATGGTGTTGGAAGTCTGGACTAATGAACTACGTTTTGGGTTCAAGGTTCATCTGGTTTCTGTAGGTGGCTATCACACACATATACATGCATTCATTTGAATGTGTGTATGTGTATGATATATGTTATATGACTTCCAACCAAAATGTTTTTTAATGGGGAGATATCAAGGAGTTACTGTTAAAGTCCCTAGCAAAAATATTTGTCTACTATTGCTGCTATTACTTATTAATCATTGGCTAGAGCATTCAGTAGTTTACTTAGTAAGAAAAACTTTATAACTACTTGAAGAATTTTTATATTATAATGTTAAAGAAGGAGAAATATTAACTATGACATACAGTTAAGAAGCAATTAAAGAAAATTATAAATCATTTTTTAAAAATATATGTATGTGGAGTATAAAACTGAAAGCAACAAAGAAAGAAAAACTCATGGACACAGTAATAGTTTAGTGGTTACTAGAGGGTAAGAGAGCGAGGGGGTGGTGGAGGAAAGAGGGGGCGTCAAACATATGGTGATGAAAGAAGATCTGATTCTGGGTGGGGAACACATTATACAACACATAGATGATGTATTGCAGAATTGTACACCTGGAACCTATGTAATTTTACTATTCAATGCCACCCCAATATATTTAATTAGAAATATAGAGAGACAGAAAAAAATTAAAAACACGTATAAAATATATTGATGCGTGCTAATTAAGTACAAGTTTTTTTTTTAAAAAATGACAAAGTGAAAAGAAACAATGGCCTTAACTGTCACATAAAAGGATTATAAACTACTCCTAAAACAGTAGAAGGACCCAGACCAGAAAAAATGGACGGAAACTGCTGAGGGCTGAATGCTTGTCCCCTTCATCCCCATATGCAATTCATATATTGAAAACCCAAACCCCCATGTCTAGCACTGAAATGTACCAAGCAGGGTTAAAGGGAGAAGTTCGAGATGGAAATACAAATTTGGAAGTTATCATCATTTGGAGAGCATTAAAATTCATGAAATTGGATGAAAGAATTAAGTGTTTGTGTTTAGAAGAGGATCAAATATTGAACTTTGGGAAGTGATGTGGAACAAGCAAAGGTGACCGAGAAGGATTGATTAATAAAGTATTGAATACAGTGTTCTAAAAATCAAGTGACGCATCTTCCAAAAAGGGGATGAACATGAAGAGCAAGATAAAGAAAGACTCTGTATTGATTATTGGTTCAATTAATATAAATTTATTGACAACCTTAACAGGTTATTTTCTGGTAGACTAGCAATAATAAAGTTCATTAGATAATAAAGAAAAAAATTGGAGAAGATATTTTTCAGGAAGTTTTACTGAAATAGGGAGCAGAATAATGGAATGGCAAATGGAAGGGACATAAAATATGGAAGTTCTTTTAAAGTGGTAGACATTGTCCATATATCTTTACTTGTAGGAATAATTCAATGAAAAGAAAAGCATTAATTAAAGGCATAGGAGAGAAGGCAATATTAGTTAGACCATATCCATTAGTGATGAGAAAATAGGCTTTGGTAAACAAGGGGAAGAGTTGCTTTAACATGGGACCAAGAGGAGTTCATCTGATGTAAACTATGACTCAAATCACTGTATATAAATAAAAATTTAGGCATGTTAGTAGGGTGAAAAGTATATATACATTCCAAATTGATTTCTATTTCTCAAAAAAAAAGTAAAACGTAAGGTCATTGAGAATGAGGATGGAAGACAAGGTACTGCAGTTTTGAAAACAAGAGAAAGAAGAAATACTCATCGGAGCAGGAGAATTGAGTGATCCAAAATTTGTCTGGTACAAACAAACATCAAGTGTGTCATTTCATTCACTCTGATCTTGGCAAATCAATGAACAAATATATTCCTCAGTTTATTTTTATCAGAATAATAAATGATCTTTAAAATGTATTCCACATTCGCAGTTTGAGCTCGATGTCAAGAACAGTAAGGGGTCCGAGACTTCATTATACTTGCAAATTCACAACAAACCTGGCAATTTCATATACGCTGACAGAAGACGTGAGACTTCAATATAAAATTCAAAAAAAGACACTGCAGGCAACATAAACATTATAGTTACGTAGGTTCCTGTTGCCTTCTCAGTCCCATAGGAGACATGTCCAGGAAGATAGTACATACGAAGTAGGATTATATCACAGCTGAGGAATCTTGAGCTTAGGAAATGCCCAGTCTTCTACAGAAGTTACGGGAAAACCTGCCCAAACTTTATCTCAGAATGAGACATTATCCATATTTTCCTGGTCAGGAAACAAATCTTTCTTCTGTACCTGAGAAGGTCACCACCTCTACTTTCCTTGAAAAGATACTCTAGACCAAAAGCTAATACAGGCCATGCAGAAACATCATGACAAATTATCTTATTATTACTGTAAATTCTAATTGAAAATAAAGATGACTTTGTTGCCAAGTATTAAAGGTTAAAAAGGAACGATCCAAAGTGAGTAGATTCATCATTAGTGTATAGAAATGCAACCGATGTCTGTATGTTTGTTATATTAATACATTCTATAACGTTACTGAATTAGTTGATTAGTGCCAACATGTTTTTGGTTGAGTCTTTAGGATTTTCTACATATAAGATCATAGTATCAGCAAGAAAGGACAATATTACTTCTTCCTTTTTAATATGGATACCTTTTATTTCTTTATCTTGCCTGATGGTTCTAGTCAGAACACCCAATACTACATTTATAAGAGTACTTTCTCCTGATATTCATGGAAAAGTTATCAACCTTTCACTGTCAAGTGTGATGTTAGCTGTGGGATTGTATTATATAGCCTTTATTATATTGAGATAGGTTTCTTTTACACCAAATTTGTTGAGGGTTTTTATCATGAAAGGATACTGTATATTGCAAATATCTTTTCTGTATTAATTGAGATGATCCTGATTTTTATCTTTTGTTCTATTAATGTGGTGCTATCACATTTATTAATTTGGGTACATTAAACCATTTCTGCATAAATCCTACTTGATTATGGTGTATTAACTATTTAATATATTGTTGAATTCAGCTTGCTAATGTTTTGTTGAGAGTATCCTGTGCTGATGCATCAGAATTAATTTTATTAAAATGTCAATGCTACCTAACACATTCTATAAATTTAATGCAATCCCTATCAAAATTCCAATTGGCATTTTTCACAGAAATAGAAAATAAATTATCATAAAATTTGTGGACTTACAATAAAGAAAATAGAATATATCATTATTTTTCAACACTATGAAGTTACTCAACAGCTCTTATCATGTCAGATTTTGAAATTCATAAAATTCTATAGGTAATTGCTACCTTTGATAATGCAATTTCATTTAGTGTGCTGCTCTTCAAAAGCAGAGAATCCACCACATTTAGTTTTTTGAATAGTCTGACTAGTATGTAAGGTAAACGGATTTTATGGATACAAAGACATTTTAAATGCACATTTTAACAAAGTTAATGTCACATCATAAACTATATTACAAGTTTTAGTCTGTCATTCATACAAAAATACATTTATTCAATGAACTGAATAAATATTTGACTTTTAAAATTTTCTGTATGTCTTAAAATAGTGCACTTAGAAAGTATGTTTCAGTTTACTGACTGTGCAGTTTATAGACTCTACAGTTATTTATTACCTTTTTACTCAACTCAGTGTTACTCAATACATGAAATTTACTGAATCACTTTGTCCAAAAGCGCTCCCCAACAACCATAAAAAGCTTTTTTATAATAAAAATTATGCTACACTGATTGATAATAAACAAACAAACAAATAAATAAATAAATAAAAAGTAATAAATATACACTTTGAATTCAATTTATCTAGTATTGATGACTTTCTACTTATCCACTAGAATTCTACACATTCTTTTATGACCAAAGCTAAGTGTTAATTGGCTGTCTGGGCATGATTATGTTGCTGTTGATATCGGAATCCAAAGCAAATTTATACAGTCCCTTCAATACAGGAACTTAGCATCATAGAGCAAGAGATCAATGTGTTTAAACATTTCAAATAAAATGAAGTAATATCATTGAGTACAAGTAGAAAAATACAGAGAAAAAGGATACTTACTGTTTAAAGGGGAAAACTGAAACTATTTATGGAGATAATGGAACTAAGCTTGGTCCTTGAAATTTGGTTAATATTTCAATAGGTTGAAATAGAGTATTGATTGAGGAATTCTTGGCATGGTGAATGGAAAAAGCATAAATGGAGAGGTAGGTCAAGTGAATGTCAGCCTTTGCCCATAATGCTCACTCTTCTATATAAATGTCAACTTACATTCTTAAGAGCAACATTTCTTTGTATGGTATAAATTATTCAGATTTTCTTTAAAAATATTGATTTGTGATTCTTTTAAGTTACGAGTTTGAAAAGTGAATTTTTCCTTAAACTTTAGTATTAACCTATAAGTTGTATTAATATATTGGTTTAGCAGGTTTTATCTGACTCTTAAGGAAACCTTACAATTTAGCGAATCAATTTCCATGATTCAATATAAATTGAATTTATAAATATATTTTTGTTTTTATATGCTTTAATTTTCTAACTACCAAAATCTTCCCACCACTCTACTACTTACATGTTAGTTTTATAAATATAGAGCTCCTTGATATTATTGCAATAATATCTGCACATTTGTTAAATACAAACTTATATTAATAGTTATTTTTCATTTGTATTAAAATTTGAATTGGAATCACAAGTAGAATATGTTATCCAATAGATAAATTTCCTTGAAGATTAAAATACACATTGCATACCAAATATCCCTTGATTACTTAATTTTTTATGAAATTTGTTGGAGTCACATTGGTTAATAATATTATATAGGTCTCAGGCATACAATTCTATAATACATCGTTTATGTGTTGCATTATGTGTTCACCACCCACAGTCAATTCTCCTTCCATCACCATATATTTGACTCCCCCTTCTTTCTCCACCACCCCACTCCCTCCTTACCCTCAGGTAACAACTAAACTATTGCCTGTGTCCATGAGTTTTTGTTTGTTTGTTTTTAAAATACTATGTCTTGTAATAGTTCATTACCAATTTTAATTCTAAATATAATTAGGGTAAGGAAGAACTTGCCTACTTCGAAGTTACTTTCCAAAATAAACATTTGACCAGTAATTTGATGACTAGCTGGACTATCATAGAAAACAGAGAAAGCCACAACCTACCCATATTACACTCCAATTCAGAAAAAATATAGATTTTTTTAGCCACTATTGGGAGTATGTTCTTATCTTTATTTATGTTCACTATAATGGTAACTCCAAAAATTATAGGACTTGCTCATAAAGTTCATATCCTTGCATTTATTACATAATTATTTAAGTCCTCTCTAATAAGATAAACCTAAAAACCTTCCTTAGATATTTAAATGATTTTATACCTAGAATTTTAAATTTTTTTATTCTTTCCATATTTATCTGATTGCATATAGTTCATAATTTCTAGCATCACACTCTCTAAAACTACAGTGTAGTTAACTTAGTGTTAAATCTTAAGAAAAGATGGCAATCATATTGTGAGCTTTTAATGAACTGGAAGAATCAAGACTAGTGAAGCAGAGACACTTCTAGTAATTCTGACAATAAATGAAAAAAGGGATTATAGTATTGTAACTGTACCATAAAGATAATAAATTAAATAAGATACATTTAGGTTTTAAGATTCTCATATGTGTAGATTAGTAATGGTGTCTCATTTTGAAAAGAGGAAAAATTCAAATAGTGAAATAAATTTGAACAATTATAAAATGTGACAAAAATAAAGAAATAAAGAATAACCATTGCCCAGTAATGCTGTGAGGTTTGAACAAGAACGAAGTCGTGTTATAGCATATGTATCAAGTTTTATTTGGCTTGTTTTCTAATTTATTCATGAAGCTTAATAACACTTCAACAGCAATGTAGGCACTTATGTTTTTCTTTCCAGTTATTTTAAATTTACCCGAGTACTATGCATATGATCGGTGCTTAATACAGACTTTGTTATACTGTTCATTATCCAACAATAGAACTGCTTCCTACTGTTCTCAATTTCCTTTAATAATAATGTATTTTCTCCATTAGAATATTATTCACATTAAGAATAATTCATAGCAAAAGCATCAAACAGACTTAAAAGGATTAAAAGAATCTATAAAAATTAATGAGACTTGAGGATGTCTAAAGAATTTTGCATTCTACATCAATTTAATTATTTTAATATTTTTGAGTTTTGCATTAAGATTTACAATGTGAATAACATTATAGGTGACGCTCTTACAATTTACTAAGATTTACTCTTGTGATTTATACCTACCCTTATTTCCCGTTGTTGTTAGAAATTAGCTTATTTGAACTGTGTATCCTAAAAAAAAATTATTTGACCTTTCGGTTCTTTTCCACATCAGCAGATGACAATGAGTGACACTGGTTAGGATTTCAAAAAATAACAAGTGATGTTAAGTATTTACTGGGAGTTTGGTCTATTTTACAAAATTATGAATGACAATTTTGAATTTAACTGTAAAAGAATGTCTCAGATGTTTAGTTAGAGTAATCACATAGGTCAAATAGATTTTCTGTAATACAGGGATATATATAATCATTCAAAGGTACTTATTACTTTGATAAACTGGAACTATATGTAATATAAGGTGAATTACATTAAAAATATTATTAAAGATCCAATTGATTATACATAAATATGTAAGTAAAATATAACTCAAATATAAAGTGGTATAAAGGAAACTTACGTAAATAAATTATCCATAAAATTTGTATTAGGTTTTTCTAAAGGAAATGTATTTATTAAAAAGGGTACCACTGATAAGCTGCAGGGCTTAAATGCAGGAAATGGAATGCAGGACCTTTTCCAAAAATGCTGTGAAAAGCTCTATGGAAGGTGTGAATGTTATATTCATGTTTCTGTGCTATTCTTTTTCTCTCTTAAATGTGCTCTGAAATCTATTACTGATTTACCAAAAATTGCATTTTGCTCATTTTTAACTCAGCAAAGGAGAAACACATATTTTATAATAATATTTCTAATTTCAGACAGTTGATTTCTATAATTTTGCAGTGAAGATTACCTTTTGTTCATGCATATGTGGAACGCTAGGTTTTATAATGTTACTTCAGTTTTATTGATATAATAAAGTAAATGTACCTCCTCAGCTTGTAATAACATTAATATTTCCTGTTAATGTTAAAAAGTGAGGAGAAAAGTAGCATATTCACTAATTAGATTGTATTTGCAATTCTATTGTCGAGACCCATGTCTTTATCTTCTAAGTCTGAATGAGATACTCTTCTGAAAAATTCGGAAATCAGGCCTTGGCTGGGAAGGGGATCCCTTATGGCAGATCTTTGGTTTAAGGACTGCCTTTTGTTTTCAAGGTCATAATGATAGACCCAAGTTTCATCACCTGTAATTATCTTCTTTAAGAAGTCCTTATCTTCTTTTGCAAAAATTTCAAAACAATTGGATGAACTTTTTCCATTGTTAAGAATTCAATAACAGTATACTCTCTGAACTGAACATCTGAACACTCTTCAATCTCAATGTGCACTGGGTCAAGAATGATGGAGGGAAAATACCATGTAACTACACAGAATTAGTTACATCCAGATATGTCTAATGTAACAAAAAATATTACAATGGAGGCAAAATTTATCAGCCTGCTCTTGTATTTACCTGAAGAAAACAAGAACACAAATTCAACAAGATACATGTATGTATCCCTACGTTCACTACAGCATTATTATGATAGCCAAGATACGGAAGAAATATAAACTGTTCATTAATAGATGAATATTTTAAAAAGCTGTAGACACATGTGTGCGTGCGTATGTGCGAGCGAATGTACACACACACTGTGGAATGCTACTCAGCCATAAAAATAATTAAGTCTTGCTGTTTGCCACAATGTGGATTGACCTTGAAGGTATTATACTAAGTGAAATAAGTGATACAGAAAAAGACAAATACCGTAAGATTTTACTTATACATAGAATCTAAAAAAACAAACAAACAAAACTCACAGAAAACAGATTGATACTTGCAAGAGGAGAGGTGGTTAGGGGGTGGGCAAAATTTGTGAAGATAATCAACAGGTACAAACTTCCATATATATAACAAGTAAGTCATGGAGGTATGATATATGTATGGTACAGGAAATACAAGCAGTAATATTGTATTAACTTTGTAGTGTCAGATGTTAACTCCAATTATTGTAGCGATCATTTGGTAATGTATGAGTATATAAGGTCAAATCACTGTGTGGTATACATAAAACTAATATTAGCATGCCAATTATACTTCAATAAAGAAAATAAATGTGTGCGTTTGTGTTCATCTATAGCCTCCGGGCATTCAAAGTCATCAGGAATTCGTTCTTCTGGTATGTGTATGGTCAGCTAGAATTTAATCAGAAAGTCCATACTCCAGAGGTGGCTTTTTCAAGCATTTCTATGATCACCTTGACTCAACATCAAGAGCCTTACTAATTGCAATAATGAATGTTTAAAATGGAGCTCCATGAGTAAAACTAATAGTTTTCAAGCTAAGATTTTAAAATAGTTTTTAGTATCTCTACACTCTTCCATGGTCAGGGCATAAGAATCAAGTTAGCCCTAACTCTTTACACTAACGAAGACTTTCTCTTTGACAAAACTTCACTCAGGCTCCTCAGAGTCCTCTTCTCTTTTGGGCCTCAACCTTGGCCCCTATCCTTGCTGGGCCTGTATAGTTCAGTTGTAGCAAGAATTTTGCTAAATCAGTTCAGCAAAAATCTCACCCTTGACACCTGATTGTCTTTGGTCTCTGATCAAAGTCCTCCTCCCCGTCTATCCCCCAGGTATTATGTTATCACTCTGGCCTGCCTTCAGCAAGAAATCTGTTAAGTGAATTTAGCCAGTATTCCTCCTTCCCTAGATGTCTTCTCTTCATAATTTTCCATCCACCAAACACCCTCCCTCCTTAATCCACACCTCCCCACCCCAATCTGCTCCTTGGCCATAGATTTCCTATTGTTCTACTTGAAGTTTAGCCCAATCTTGATCCTCTATTGTGTCATCATGAAATCTACTGTGATCGCACCAAATAAAGTCTTCCTTACAATTTCAACAAGTGTCAGGATAATACTTTTTTATTTAGTAATATTAAGGGATAGCACCCTAGACTTGATTCTAGAAGGTTTTTAACTCAGCTACTAGTACAGATAGATCACTTGAGTATTTAGAGTTGGCTAGCCTAATCCTACCTTTGGAGTCTTTTATTGTAGAACTCAGGTGAATTTTCCAAGCACCACAAAGACAAAAAGAGCTGAGATTACATTCTAGATGACACAAGTGGGTGTCAGAAAATCCCTGTCAATCCGCTTATGAATGATTGTAATATGGCTGAATATAGTCTCAGATCTCTTTCCTTTTAGATCGATAATGAGGTTAACTAGGAATAATTAACCCTCGTTCACCTTTAATAATTAACAGTTACCAATATCTTTTAAAAAAACAAATTAATAAGTATATATGATTAAGAATAGTCAGTTTGCAAAAATTGCTAATAAATTAACATTCCAACTATCTTTAAATATTTTCATATCATTACAATCAGAATTCATAGTAAATGTTTTCAGAATATGTGCTCTAATTTTGGTTAAGAAAACATTACTGTTATATTTTTATTACTAGAAAAGGGAGGACAAATCAGGTATAAATAATACCAAAGTCTGTGGTTGTTTTGATTTGGGCTTTTCATTTTGCTTTGTTTTCTTGTTGCTTTTGCCTACTATTAGTCTTCCTTGTAGAGAAATGCGAATAATTATAGAAATAATCCTTAAAGAATTATGAACCTCAAGATAATTCCCACAAAAGGTATAGAAAATACCAATTATAAATAATTATTTAAAAGCTGTGTATATATGCTCGATTATCAGGCTCAACACATATAACAATTTTAATAATTCACCATTTATATTTTTTATTTCTCCCCTTTTTGTGATTTTCTTAAATGACATTTATTTTTTAAATAATTTTACCAGGTTCTTTTTCCTCACCAATAAATTTCTCCTGAAGTACAGATATCATGAACCTGTTTCTTATATTTTTCTTGCAATATAAATTTTTGTCTAGTAGATTCATACTTACTAATATATGAGATGCATTATAGTTAAGGGCTTAGATAAATAATACATAATTAATAAAATAGTTATTTGACTACAATATTCATAGTAAATTGAATATATAAGATTTCAAACAGCATTCTAATCTGGCTTTCTTGTGTTATCAAGACAAACTGATTGTAAAAGAAAGTAATTTTTTGATGTAAAGCAGTTTGCATGTACGTTCATCTGATCAAATTAGACGTAACTCAATGACTGCAACTAATAATCTGAAACAACAACAAAAAGTAGAATTTAGAAATAAAATAGAGTTAAAATCCAGGTTCATATTATAATTGAAATTATTTATAAACCTATTATTAAATAATGCCACAGTTATTTCATATAATAAGCTATCTGTTCACTGACACTTTATAAGGTAAGGCTTTAAAATCATATAAAACCAATTACCCATATTTTCAAATACCTAAACTATTGAGTATTATAACATGTGGGCCATTAATTGTATAATTGTTGAAAGCTTGAATAAGTAATTATTTAGAAAGAAGTGGTAAACGTGTATTTTACTTTATGGTAGGGTTAAGCAGTGAGACTACGAGGAGCAAGTGATAGGACACTTGGAAGTTTGAAGCATAGAAGGGACATGGGCAGAGTTGAGGCAGCTTGTTACACTGGGCATTTGGTCACATAGAGTTTCAAAGTAGAATGAAGCTGAGCAAGAACTGTATGCAGAGGCTATATCAGGAAATGTCTTGTATAGCATGTAATGAAGTCAAGCTTTATCTTGAAGTACAAGAATTATTTAAGAGATAATCACTGTATCAAGAAGCATGCATTTTATCTGTACTTGTAAAAATTTACACCTAATGCAGTGGCTACATACTAAGTCTGTTGTGGGGAGGACAGCCTTCCTCATGAGGTCATTGCCTATGCTAAGGCCTGAAAAGAAATCACACTTGGTGCTCAAATCGGAGCTGGACTCTTTTTACATAACATTAAGATGTCTGAATATAATATGAATGTTAGTTAATAATTATGAATCGACATTAGTTCATTCATTATAACATAATCATACTAATTTAAGATACTAATAAGAGGGGAACTAGGTGTGGAGTAGATGGTGAATTTCTGTACTGTCTCTGCAACATTTCTATAAATCTAAAACTCTTCTAAAATTTAAAAACAGTAAATGTTTAAGAAATAATCATAGAAAACCCACACAGTAGGCAAAATACTCATTTCAAATGAAAAAAAAAATATCTCAAGCTCAGAGATAACATTTGACTCCATTTAATCCAAGAGTAAAAGATTCTACTAAATATCTATTGTTGGTCAAACAAAACAATATGATAGTAGGTTCTTCAGTGAAAGATACTTTATATTCTGAAATATTATCTAAGCTGAAGCTCCTCCTAAAAAATATAAGATGAAAATGGTATTTGAAATTTGCTTGGATGACTCTTAGTTAGTATCATCTAAAAAGAGAAAATAAATATGCACTTTGTGTGTTTCACCAGGGCACTACTTGGCATACTCTAAGAGGATGTCCTTGAAGAAAGATGTTAAAATTCTCAATGACTTTTTCAAAGCAGGATGCTTAAAGTAGCCACTTTGAGTGACGGCTGAACACAAATTTCTGACTACTAGAAGAGGAGTCATATTCACAGTATATAAATAATCACAGAGGTGGTGTCTTTAAATATAACTTGCAAATAGTCTGACAGTAAAGTGTATTTTTATGTTACTGAGTGGAATTAGAGTGAACTTTTTTCTTCTTTCCATTTTCTTTTGGTGAGTTTTAACAAAATTATTTCCAATTTCAGCTTCTGCTCTGCTGGTTTATATTTTAAAAAATAGCATGGTAGTGTCAATCAATTGTGTATTAAGATATTTTTTATCTGCCTTTGTACATTTTATACACACACACACACATATATATATATACATATATAAAGCCTGTCTGGAAAGTATCCACTCATGTAGTATGAAAAACAGAGGTATTTATGGCTGGAGTTTTTCTGGACAACCCTCATTATAAAATTCAGTAACATTATTAAACAGTAATATATAAAAATATTTACTAATTATAATAGTAAGGGGAATACTAGCACATCACTGATATGGTAAGCATGGAACACTGTAAACAGTTTTACTATATTACAGTTCTCATAAATACAAAGAATTTGAAACAGCTGGTGCCTCAAAATTTAGTTCTTAACATTACAAATAAAAGAACATTTCTACTTCAATACTACAGAATGAGAGAGAGATTAGATTTTTAGTCCTTTTTGAAACTACGAAATACCAAGGTGAAGTATTAAAACTAAAATTCGTTTACTTTTCAAACACTAGATAGTAGACAATGCAGGAGACTGATTCCCTGGAAGGAGAAAATAAATGAGATTAGTCAGTCCCATGATCCTCTAGCATATGTCCTGGGAACCTGATTCTAGGCTGCAGCCCAAGGAAACGGAATCAACGTGAAGGCCAGGAATCCTACTAATTCTGGAGACAAAGCTGAGTCAAAAAGCACACTGGAAAAACTAAAGATACAGAAAGACAGATGAGAGGGAGAGGGGGAGGGGAAAAGGGAGAGGAAGTAGGGAGAGGGAGAAGGAGAACTCTAGCTCAAGGTTTAACTAAGGGCTGATCAGCATCTGAGTGTGAAAAAGCTACACAAGGATAGGAAAATAACTACCTAAAAGGAGCAGAAGAAACAATCCCAGATGGCCACAAAAAGTGGAGTAGATTTCCTGTTTTTATCACTTGGAGTGGAAAACTATAAATCACAGGGCATCAGGTGGTGTACTCAGAAAGATATTGACTCTGTTGTGGCAAAAATGAGCAACAGACTAATAGCTACTTGGGTCCTATAAAGAAGCTTAAGAACAAGACTTGAAAGAAAGACTTATAGGAAATTTAGCATGTCTCAGTACAAAACTCGAATATAATTTTGGGAATACATAAATATCTAACAGCCAGTAGAGTAAAATTAAAAAATTCACAATATCTGACCCCAAATTAAAATGAACCAGACATTGCCAAAGCCAAGAAATATAAACCCTAATGAGGAGACTAATCAATAGAATTATATCTGGGAATAGCATTACAGACTTTGTAGACAAAGACATTCAGAGATTTATTATAATTAAACTCCATATATTCATTAAGGTAGATAAAAGATTAACCATATTAATAATATTAAAATATACAAGGTCAGGAAAATTAAATTTTTATAGATGCAAAGTGCAAGATGTGAGAAATAGAGTGTATAAAACAGCGGATTAGAAACTGGAGGAAACAGAAAACACAGCAAGATTAGTGAACTTGAAATCAAGCAATAGAACTATCTAAAATGAAATACAGAGGGAAATGATAATGAAAGTGAGTAAACAGATAATCCGTGAGCTGTTGGACCACTTTAAATGATCAAATATATGTATAATATAGATTTCCAAATGAGAATTAAAGAGAAAAAAATTTCTCTTTTTGAAGAATTAACTGTGAGCATCTTTCCAAATTTAGTAAAACTCTAAACAGGTAGTGTCAAGTTCAACAAAGCCCAAGTACAAGAAACGTGAAGAAAATCACACTCTGTCACATAAAGGTTACATTCCTTAGAAAACAGTGAGAAAGAGAGAACGTTAAAAGCAACTAGAAGGAAGGAAATACTGCATAGAGACAAAATATAAATAAAACAATTACAGCAGACTTCTTTTGGAATCAGTGTAAGACAGAGAAGAGTAGATTGCTTTAACCAGCAAACATATCTTTAAAATTAGCAGAACCTTTTCAGACATACAAATACCTTCAGGAAAAACACATGCTATACAATAGAAAAATCTCTATCTACTCAAATAAATCAATATCCCTGGAAATAGTATAATAAATGTGTGTGCAATTATAAAATACTTACTTAAAAGTGTTTAAAGATAATTGGCTAATGCATAAATAATGGAAATAGATTTTGCAATTTATTACATAAGTAGAAGTAAAATTTATGATAGCAATTGCACAAAGGCTAGAAGGCAGTTTGGTATAATTTAACTGGGAGATTCTTACTCTACACATGAGTTGATAAAATATTAAATAAGTTAAAATACATCTAGTGAAACATGAACACTAAAAAAGGAAATTATAACTAAGCTAATATGACAACAAAGTCATTAAAAATGATCAATGTAATCCAAACAAAATACAGAAAAGCAAAAGGATGAATTACAGAGGTACCATGGTGATTGAAATGGGGAGATAATTGGTTAGAGGATTCAAACTTCTAGTTATAAGATGAATAAGTTCGGGGTATCTAATGTACAGCATAGTAACTATAGTTAACAAGACTGTATTATATACTTGACAGTTTCTAAGAAAGTAGGTCTTAAATGTTCTCACCACAATTAAAAAAATAGTAATTATGTGAAATAATGGTGGCATTAACTAACCTTATTGAGGTGATCATTTTGCAGTATATACATGTATCAAATCAACATGCTGTACACCTTAATAAATCTAGAAGTAAAATAAAATTCCATATTAAAAATAAAAAGAATGGGAAAAGCACAAAGCACAAAAATAGAAAACAATACACAGCAAGATTGCACATTATATTTAAATACAACCATATCAATAATCACTTGACTTGACTTAAGCCACATCTAAAACTACTGAAAGAGAACAGAGAAGAAAATTTCAATAAACTTATTCTAGGGTGATATTTCTTATAGATGACATCAAAAGCATGATGCATACACAAGAAAAGTAGAAAATTTAAACTTTATATCAATATTAATAATTTTATCTGTATTTTTAAGAAAATAAAATAAAATAAATAGATTAGGAAAATATATTTGAAAATTACATATCTGGTACAAGATGTGCTATATAGAGAGAATTCTCAAAACTCAATTTTAAGAAACAAGCCATTGTTAAAAATATGATCACAATTTGATAAGATACCTTACAAACTAAAATGTACAAATTATGAACTAGCACATGAAAACATTCTCAATATAATTAGTCTTTAATTTATTAGAAACAAAACCACATTGAGATAGCATTACACATCCAGTGGATGAGACTAATCATATCAAGTGTTGGTGAGGATGTGGAGATCGTAGAACTTGCACACACTATTGGTGGCAATGTAAAGTGGCACAAATAGTTTGGAAAACAGCATGCATATTTCTTTAAAAGTGAAACATACATTTACTATATAATCCACTCATTCAGCTTCTAGTTATTCAGGCAAGAGAAATAGAAGCATGTGCTCTTACAAATATTATACATGAATATTCATAACTTTATTGGTAAAAGACCCAAATTGGAGCAACTTAAATGTTAATCAGTATGAGGTTGGAAAAACACATCATGATATACCCAAATGAAACACAACTTGGCAATAAATAGGAAGATATTATTGATAATATGTAACATATATAAATCCCAAACTAAATATTGTAGGTGAAAAGGGTCAGACTAAGAAGTATGTGCATGCTGTATGATACCACTTATATAATCCTAGGGGGAAAAACAAATTAATCATATGACAAAAAGCAATTCAATGGTTTTCTAATATTAGAAGCAACAGAGTAGGAAAGAACAGAAGTAAAGAATTATAAAGAGTTCTGAAGAAATTTATTTTTCTAATCTATGTGTTAATTATCTTGATTGTGGTGACATTTATATTTGAATATACACACACACACACACACACACACACACACACACATATATGTATGTACGTACGTCAAAATATGCATATATCTATGTTAGGTAAAATTTCAAAATGACCCCAAAATACCCCTGGTCCCTAGTCTGCACATTCCTTCTCTTTGTTATTCTATCCATCACTAATGTAGGTATTGCTGAAAGTGACATTAAAGTTGCAATTAAGGTCCCAAATTAGGTTACTTAAGGTTTTTCAGGTGGACCTGACCTAATCGCATGAACATAAATCTAAATAGGGACTTTAGTTCTAGGGAAGTCAGAGATTGGGAGCACGGGAAAGATTTGATATAATGCCGATGTTTATAAAGTAATTATGCCATCCATCAGTGCTGGTAGGCACGGAAATGGTACAAAGAAACTGGAGAATTGGCAGAATCAACACTGTTTTACTACATGATGCAAAACTTAATTTCCTCTAATGCACGCTGAAGAAATAATTAGAAATATTTAGATTGTGTGCGTGTATATGCACAACCTTGTTCCTTCACTGACACTGTTTATTACATGGAATAACATAACCATCTTCAATGCAAATCAATGGGTTTGTTAAGATTATGGAGCATTAAAATGTATTGTCAAAATTAATCAACTATAATGGAGATTTTACTAGATTGAACCTAAGTTAAAAAACAAACTGGCTGTACATTATAGAGGGAATATACTTCCAGTTTGTTATGTACTTTATACACATTTCCCACAGACAATGATGATTATATCAACAAAAACACAATTCACAACTAGGAAATATACTCGTACAACATATGTATAGCACTTATCACAGCATTCCCAGGTCAGTAATTTTTATAAATCTGTATTTTTGTATCTCAACATTTCTATATGTTTTATGTTTTTTTATTTACATAATGATTAAGTACTTTGGAATAAAATAATTAGTAAGATACCCAGGAGATATAATCGCAAATTTCTCAGGTTACTTATGCAATAACTTTGCATCGCAGAAATGGTCCTTCTTAAGTTCATCTTCTCTTTCTATAATGAATGCTCCTCTACATCCATTCCTTGTGGGTTCCTTACTGTTTAAAATCTAGGCCAAGCAGAAGCCTTCCTCTTGGCCTTGCTCACCTTTTCTGTTGGTTATTACATCCTTTCTCCATTTACTTACATGGATCACTTCCCCACTCCCTGCTCAAATGTCACATTGTGGAGGAGTGAATCCCAGATCTCATTGAAACAGCAGCTCCCTTTCCTGACATTCACTGTCTACCTTACCCTCTTTTATTTTTGCCCATAACATTTGTCATTTTAAAAAATGACTTTAGTTTTTAGCTACAATGTAATTCTATGAAAGCAAGGCAAGGCATTTAACTCTTAATTTTTACAGTATTCCCAATAACTACACAGTATCAAGAATGTGCTCAGTGCTTGATAAAAATATCTGTTGAAATTGTTTGAAGAATGGGAGGAAATGAAGGTCATATATTCATAGATAATTTCTTTCTATAACCATGCCTTAGTAAGTAATATTCATTTTTATACATTATTAAAATACTTACATGATAAAGAATTTTCTGATAAAAATTGATGAATTAAAGACATGAACGGAGTCCACACTAAGCAAGCAGAACCTTGCTTGAGTCTAGAACTGTTTCTATGAGCCAATTTAAGTATAGCACTGCTCCAGAAGGCAGAGCATGCTGTTTTGATCTGCTAATCCATGCACAAGGAAGAGTCTTCAAGGTGCAAGCCACTCAAACATGTTGAGTTCAGCTGACAAGTACGAAGGATGATAAAGCATAATCTGAGTTTCCCTTAGAGAAGAAAAACTGTACCATCAGTTAATGTGTTCTATAGAGGAGAAGATTTGACGTTCAAGGTACAAAGTCTGAAGGAATAATGAACTTTACAACATGTTTCAGCCTGGTTGTTTCCTGTAAAAATACATTTGGCTTCCTTATTTTTAAGAGTTTCAGGAGGACACAAAATGTTGTCTTGGAAATTCTGCCAAAATACAGCAATAACCTAAAAAAGACTTGGCAAAACTTAGTAACCAAGAATTTGAAAGGAAGATAAAAAGACACATTCTAAATTTTAGTAATCATTTTTACATTTATAGAAGTATTTCACAGGGTGTGTGTGTGTATGTATATATATGTGTGTGTGTGTGTGTGTGTGTGTATGTATATACATACATGTGTGTGTATGTATATACATGCATATGTGTGTATGTATATACATACATATGTGTGTGTATGTATATACATGCATATGTGTGTGTATATGTATATACATACATGTGTGTGTTTATATATATGTCTGGATAAAAATACAGTAATAAATGACTATTTTTCATATTACACATAGTACATGGTTGGATACTTTCTGGACAGCCCATGCATTCTTATAAAATCGCATTATGCAGAGAGGCAGGCAGAGTAGTTCTTAAGACTTGGTGAAATTCTCCATTCCTAAACACATATGCTTACAACATATCAATTTCAAATACTGACTGGATTGTTCATTTATCATTCTTCTGTTCTGCTTATTTTTATTGAAACTTTCCATTATCTAATATAAACACACATGTATTATACTGATATAATACACATGCATTTCTCTTCAACACAAAAATCTTTATATGGAAATACGAGGATTGACAATTAAGTTTGTGAACTTGCCATCGTGCACTTAAGTCGATAGTATTGTACAAACAACTCAGTAAGGTTTCATAACTTTGGTACATCTGTGTCTCACAGCTGTGTTAATGTTGACATGTGGCGATGCCTTGCTGAGTGGTGTTCATTATTGTCGTTACGTGTTTTTGTGTACTGTCACGAGAATGTTGGAACTTGAATTAGAGCAGTGAACAAACATTAAATTTCTTGTTAAACTTGTCAAGAATGGAAGTGAAATCAGAGACATGTTAGCCCAAGTTTATGGGGATAATGCCAAGAAGAAAACGGCAGTGTACAAATGGATTAAATGCTTTTCTGAGGGGAGGGAAACTGTTACTGATGAGAAGAGTTCAGGGTGGCCTGTAATGAACATAAATGATGAAAACCTTGTAAAATTTGTGAAATTGTGCATCAAAATCGCCAGCTAACTGTGAAAAGCATCACAGACCAAGTAAATATTGATAGAGAAACAGGTAGGAAAATCTTAACTGAAAATCTTGGCATGAGAAAGGTATGTGCAAAAATGGTCCCAAAGGAGCTCACCAATGAATAAAAGCAAAGGAGAGTCAAAGTTTGTCAAAAGCTTTTGGAGAGGCAAGACAATATTTTGGTCCATGTTATCACTGGGGATGAAATGTGAGTGCACCAATATGACCCTAAAACCAAGTGTCCAAGTGCACAATGGAAGTCAGCCAATTCTCCACAATAAAATCAAGAGTCAAAATGATGTTTATCATTTTTGATATCAGAGGGAGTGTTCATTTATGAATTTGTACCAACTGGACAACCAGTCCACCAAATTTACTATTTGCAAGTGCTGAAAAGGCTGCATGATAAAGTTAGATGAAAATAACCTGAGCTTGTTGCCAACAACTCATGGGTCTTGCGCGACAGCAATGCACCAACTCACACAGCACTGTCTCTGAGGGAGTTTTTAGCCAGCAAACAAAAAACTGTGTTGGAACACCCTCCCTATTCACCTGACTTGGCCCCAAAGGACATTTTTCTTTACCCCAAAATAAAAGAAATATTAAAAGGAAGACACTCTGATGACCTTCAGGACATCAAGTGTAATGCCACAACAGCTCTGATGGCCATTCCAGAAAAAGAGTTCTAAAATTGCTTTGAAGGGTGCTGCCCTTGGTGCATAGCTTCCCAAGGGGAGTACTTTGAAGGTGACCATAGTGATATTTAGCAATGAGGAATATGTTAGGGACGCTGTAGGAAGGCACTTAAGGCCCAGTCAGGGTTTCACAAAATTTTATTCAGAGCATTTGGGTGCAGATGGTCTGAGGCCCATAAGAGCATCAGCCCCCAGAGTTCTCACAGCAAGCATTTTACAGGGAGGGAAGGAGGAAGTTCTGCAGAAGAAAAACAGCTGCATCGGTCAAAAGGTCACATAGGCGTAGCAGGATGCCCTTGCCCCAGCAAGTCTGCTTGGTCCTTCTGGCTCCGGGTCAATTACTGCAAGCTGTTCTGAGAAGGATGTTGCTCTCTCTGGTGTTCATGAAGTGTCTGGGTTCCCAGGGTGGGAGTAAGGGGTGCTTACCAAGCTTTCAGTATGCAGCTCTTTTTCTAGTGTGAGTTCATGAACTTAATTCTCAGACCTTGTATAGCAGCATTTTAATTCAAATGCATAAGTCAAGATAGGTTATTTTATACCACGGTATCAAAATCAACCACATTTTTAACAGTTGTTTCTTAGGGCACATGTCCAACGCGGGCCGGTGAAGTGGAAGAGAAGAGTTTTGCTCATCCTGTCACTGAGGCCAGGCGACTAGAGGCTTCATCTCCACGTGTGCTTCCACAGTGACTGTGGTAGGATGAAGAAATCATAGTGAAGTGGGTATTAGCCCTTATGTCATTTACTGAATTGAAAAAAAAAAACAAGTTTTCTGCTTTGTGTGTTTTTATTCATTTGTGTGTTTGCCCAAGTAGTTAACATGGATCAGAGAAGTACGACTCTTCCGTATGTCTAAAGGAAATGCCAGATATATTGATTAAAAAGCCCTTAAGGCTACCAGATGTAAGGTATACCATTAAAAGAAAATTATTCTGAAATCAGGTAAATGAAACTTGTTTACAATATAAAACTGTTTCAAAATGTAATGTGATGGGCTCATGCTGCTTTTATTAGTACCAATGTGATGATGAAAGACATAATGTTAATACCTGGTCATAGAGACAGAACCAAAATAGTCCCTGGAGATTATTTCTGTCACTTTTGAAAAAATTATGACTTCAAAACATGCATTTGCCATCATAAAAGTAACATGTACACTGGAACTACAAATGGAAATTTTGTCCCAATTTGGAAATTTTGGTCCTTAGGAAACTTAATTCACTGAAGCATTATTGTTATAGTTTTCAATAATTTATGACTTTCCTCTGACTGTCCTTGAAAGAGACGACCAGAAGAAACTGAGTGCTTGAAACACAAAAGATACCATTTAGATCCCAAAATTGCCCCTCATATAAAATAGAAGTAGATATATAATTAAAAAAAGATCATTTCCATTTAATTCAGTCACTATTTGTCAAGTACCTAATAGGTAACTGATACTCTTTAAGGCACTGAAGTTGTCTTAAAAAAAGTTGTCAACAAAAAGTTGACCTTGCCCCCATGCCCTTTTTTCTCAAAAATAAAGAGGCGGCGGCGATGCACAATTGTATAAGCAGGTTAACATCATATAGTAACAGTTTCTTTGAATGAAGTGAAATAAGGTTATGATTAGAGACTGACTGGCTGTGAGGTAGGGTCACTCTTCAGTGGGAAAGGGAAACTCATCTAGTGGAGGTGACATTTGAGAAAAGATTTAATGAAGCTAATGGTCTCAGTTTGCCCAGGATGAAGGAATATCATTGAAGACAGAATTTTTTGTTTTGTTTTGTTTTGGTAGCTCCCTGGCTGGGAATCCAACCCAGGCCACAGCGTTGAGAACGCCGAAGCCTAGCCACAATACCACCAGGGAACTCCAAATTTTCGTTGTTAAAACTGAGAAAGTTAGGGAAAAACCAGAATAAATTGTCACTTGAATGAAAAGAAGTGTCTGGAAATGCACACTTCTGCTAACAATTATAATAAACACTATAGTCAGCTATCTGGACAAAAATTACTATAATAGTGAATGTCAAAGACGTAATATATGGAATATCGATAAAATAAAAAAATTAGGCTTTTAAAGCTATTAAGCAAGACAACAGAAAGAGAAATAGAAACAAAGATAATCTGTTATTCACAAATCTCTCTTTTGCAACAAGGTTCCTGGATGAATCAATGCAATCCCTTTTTGCTCCTCCCCGACACCACCACCTTTTTAAATGATGCAACCCAATTAACAAGCTGATCTAGATGGACATACAAGGGTATGTGTGTTATTATAATAAAAGAATAAAAGTGTCAGAGCACATTGTGCCTCTGCCTTGTCCTTGGAATGTTTGAAGGAACTGTAGAACACTACATTTCTTCACAATCCTCTCATGTGGCCCTATTGCCCATGAGAACAGCTCCCTTAAATGACTTGAGCAGCTGTTCTACCTGCATTGGAAGTGGCTCTCACATTCTTCTCTCAACTGTCATTTCCCAAGTGATCAGTTTATAACCTGTTGTGCCTTAGAATCATAGTGAATTTTCCCTATCACCAGTTTCTCATTTACAAAAATGGTACAATGATAAAAAACACATGTAGATAGTGTTAGTATAGGTAGAATGAGGTAAGTGAAATGAAGACACTAAAACTTTCTTTGTAATTTTTAAAACCAGAATTATACAACATAGAAAAAAAGCTTACACATGCATGTGCTATGACATTTTTCTACATTGTATAATCTTAATTTGAGCTACGTGGTAGGCAGGATTCTACATGCCCCTTCCCCACATTCTCCCATGACACCCATCCTTGTATTAATTCCCTCCCCTTGAGTATAGGATTTCTAATAGGATGGGTTATTATTCTTGTGATTAAGTTAAATGTCAAAAAAGGATTTTGCTAATGCAATTTAGGTTATTGATAAGTTATTCAAAAGAAATTACACAGGTGGACCTTGCCTAGTCTCATGAGTTCTTGAAATCTGGTTCTAGAGGTCAGAGATAGACAAAGAAAACACAAGAAGGGTTTGACTTCCCATTGCTGGCTTTGAAGATGGATGTAGGGGACTATGTGTCAGGGAACAGCAGGTATGTGTAGCTTCTATCATAGGAGCTGAGCTAGAACCCCAGCAGAGTGTATTCTGCCAACACCTTGAATGAGCTTGAAGTGGATTCTTCCCCAGAGCCTCCAGGTAAGTGCCCCACCCAGGTGCCATTTTAAGTATGAACTACACCTGGAGTTATGCCATGAAGAAATGTGAGATCATAAATGGGTGGTTTTTTAGGGCATGAAGTCTGTGATATTTCGTTATGAAGCAATACAAAACCAATACAAGCTGAATCTTAAGTGCCACATTCCTGAGCTCCATGATAAAGTGAGTGTTCATCTACATCTGAAAGTGTTGTTGTGAAGTATCTAGAACAGTTCTGTCCAAAACAAATAAAATAAGATGTACAAATTCAAGATATATATATATATATATATATATATATATATATATATATAAATTTTTTGATAACATTAAAAATAGTGGTAAGAAACAGGTATAATTAATTACAAGAATATATTTTATTTAACTTAATATATCCAAAATACTATTGCAAGATGCAATACACATTAACATTAATTAATTATTATACATTGTCAGTTTTTTTGTATTGTCCACAAATACAGTGTACATACTGCACTTACAGGACATCACAATTCGCCTTAGTTACATTTCACATGTTCAATAATAGCTGTCAAGTGGCTAGTAGCTACCATGTCAGGCAACACTGATCTAAAACGTAGGAGAACCTCTATGAAGTTCCTCTTTTTCCCTCCACTGTTCTCTTTCCATCAACACAGTACACAGTAGTAAAGGACAACCTTACCCATACCAAACATGTGTTTGACTTTTAGGAACATAAATTGAAAGAATGCGAGAGCTTGGTGAAGTAGGAATGGGCTTGGGAGCTGTATGAAAGGTTCAGTTGCTCACACAAGTTAGTCAAAATAGAGAAGATTGGAGGGTTTATGTGTGTGTACATATGTGGTTTTTAAATTACTTCCTTTTTTATCTAGTGGAATATATAAAAATTGTTTCAGAAACTCCTTAACTTTAATGATCAGATAGCTGGCTGTTATTTGGGAATGTTCAATGTGATCCTTTCAGTGACAAGTTACGTAAGATTAATTGGGTAAAATCCTTAACACACAAAAATATGATTGGAGATGTTTGCATATGAGAACTTTGAATTTCCTGGTGATTATGACAAAGATAAAATGGGAAGTTAATGTAAAAATAGAGTAGTACCAGTGTTACACTGTAATCAATGACAGGGAATTTTAAGTCAGAGATAAAAAGGTGGATAGTGACATAAATGATAGATAGACAGACAGATAGATATATAGATAGGTTAATAGGTACCAGATGCTGTATTAACACAAAAAGTTGAATTGTCAAGGCAAAACACACTTCACAGATGCATTAACCCCTGCTAAAGACTCAAAGTCCTAGAGATGTTTTCTGTAAGTGCTTAAATCCATCAGATGCAGTTTAAACAAAACATCTTATTTGTTCTCTGCATTAGGACACATCTTGGCTTATGTTGAATGGAATCCATTATAATTTTCAGTTTTATTTTTTGAGTATCTACTATATAACAGATGTTTTATGTGTGTAGTTTTGAATATTCAGAACAAACACAAAAGGCTCCAAGAAGTTTATTGCATGCTCAAGGCCACTGAGAAAATGGTGATAGAGAATCTGAATCGAGGTTGTCTGCCAACAAAAATTTATCAAATGGAGCAATTTTGGTTTGAGTACTGTCCCATTTGATACACTGTAAATCACAAATTGAACATGTTTGTGTGGCTGCCTTCCATTTTTTAACCAGCTGTGCCTTTCACATACATAAATTCTAGTTCCTTTACAATAATCAATTTAACATAAGCAGGAAGATACTGTAAAATTAACATGTTTACAAAGGGGTTTGTTTGAAGACAATTGCATGGAGGTCTGGGTGAGGTCTTTATTCAGTTAACATTTCTGGGAGTGGGTCATTTCTCAACTTTTCTTCATTCTTAACTTCACCTTTGTGAAGTTATATTAGTCTAATTTTTTGGCAATAGTTAATATATTTTTGTGAGGTTTAAATACATGTTTATAAGTTATATGAACAAAAATATTTTGTGAAAGAAATAGCATTCAAAAACAATAATCTAGAACTGGTTTTATAAATAGATTTTATATAATTTATAATATATATAGCTTTATACACTATGGTATAAACTTAAGCACTGACAGATATTCCCTCATTAGACACTCACAGAAACTTTGTAATTCGCAGATAAGAAAAATGAGCCTCAGAGTTATTAAATAACTGATCCACAGTCTCAAAGAGACTGAAAGGCAGTACTGGTATCTAAACTGACTTTTATCTCACTCTAGTATTAGTTAGACTGTGTGTGTATGTGAGAGAAACAGAGAGAGAAAAGAAACAGACACACAGAGTAGAGAAACCAAGAGGAGATAAAAAATACAAACAATAATCAAAAAAGAATGAGCTAGCCAGTTGCAAACAACTGCTTGAAATATTAGCTATATCATTTTCCAGGCAAACTGCATGCATCTATGAGCTTCTGTAAAACATGTTGTTTTGTTCCCTTCAGAGAAAAATAAATCAAAATGATGCCATCAACTGTCTTCACTAAATTAATGTTAATATGTGGATAGGACAGACTTGTACAAAGACAGTAAGGTGACAAATGAGTAGGAGATTTTAACAAAAAGAGAGAAAACCAATCTGGCTCAGGACAATCTTTGTTTTACTTATTTATGTGATGAAAATATGATTGTTTTAAAAATGGAAACAGCTAGAGCCTATGTGCTATTACTACGACAAGCTTAGAATGCAGGGGATGCAAAGTTTTGGCTAAAATGCCTACCTTATTAAATTTGATAGCCTTGAAATAGAATTTTATGAGATTCTGCAATTGTGAATACTATAAAAAATGGGTTTAAATTCTGAATAAGATCCTATCCATTGGTTCATTTGACTGATTTTGTGTAACTAAACTATTGAAATCTAGTTGTTGTCCTAAATGTTTGCTAAATTTGATCTAAAAAAAGGGAGAGGAAGGAGTATCAAATCATCTAGCCATTTGACTGTGAAAATAAATGAAATGTACATGTTATTGACTAAAGTTTATTTATTACATTCTGAAAATTGCTGGAGTATGTAACTAAATAATCCCCATGTACCAATCTTATTTATTTTAATAATGTTCTGGTGTGTTACTGATGTAGAGATGTTCATATTAAAATAAAAACAATCATACTGCAATGACTGTAATTGTGTATGTGCTGCCCAAGCGAGCACAATATTGTAGTTGTGTATAATCAAATCGCATCACAAATATGCAGTTATTAAATGTAAAAAGTATTTTAGATTTATAGGACAAAGAGGGACATTTTATTTCCTATTAAAACAGAAAATTTTCTACACAGACTATTGAACCAACACAAAATTAGTTTCTGACAGAACATAGATTACTTTGGTTATATTCTAATGTGATAAATACAGGGGCTTTATAGCGATGAACAATCCATTCAAAATACACCTCCATGGGCATGAATAAAAAGCATTAAAAACATGTAGAATTCATGTAAAATTTTCCTATATTTACTTAAATTAAATTTTATATTTGTAAAAAATTTAATTATATTTGCTTTTACTCAATACCCTAGAAAATACAGCTTGGAAAAATTACGGGGAAAATAGTATCTCTAAGATTTTTATAGACATTTTATTTTCCTGTAAAAAATTAAGTCACATAAGCATTAAGCCTAATAAAGTTAGCATATATCTCAACACTGCATTCTTGAACCTAACCTCAATATACAATTGCTGATAAAAATTTAAAAGAGAAAAACACACATACAGTGTTAGATTTATATTTCAGTGCTGACTGAGTGTCTGGTGGTTGAAAGCTCCTGATCAGACCATATGACATCAGAATCCACCTCTTCATTTAATAGCTGTGTAATTATGCATGCCTTATTTCATCTCCCTCTATCCCAATGGGTTTGTTATTAGGATTGAATGAGATCATATAAAGCATTTAAAAACTACTTGGCACATTGTCAAGATTTAATACATATTGGTGGTTAGTTATTACCTTTTAACAGTGTTTTTTACACAGTGGCCCAACCTTTTGTAAAACTCACAACACTTCCAGATAGCACTGTAAAACGAAATTGGTCAAATTACAATACTAAGAGAAAAGAAAATTAATGGGCAATAAATACCAGACATTGTGATGGAAACTGTATATATTCTGAATCATATTTAGTTTTCATAAGAAAACTTCTGAGATAATTTTTTCTAATTTCCATATAATACTGAGGCCTAATAAGTTTAAATAGGTTAGCCAAGGTCACACACTAATGTGTGTTGTTGACAAAATTTTACCTTCATGGATAGGAGGAAAGAATGGGGCAATAATGAAGGAATAAAGATTTAAGAATATGTATATAAACATTTATTTATTTATCTTGATATATAAAGCACTCAGCAGAACATAGTATATATTCAGAGCCTAGGAAATGTAAATTTTTCTTGGTCTTTCTTATCTTCTTCTTATGGATCCTGTGTCTGTTTCTTTAACGATCTCTTTCCTCACCCATTTACTTTATACTTTCTGTGATCTACAAGAAATTTCACACATTGATCTAAAGAGGTACTATGTCAGAAATTATAGACACTATTATTGAGTAATAAATAAAATAATGTTATCCAGTAACCCATATTGTCACTTTGGTATTTTGGAGGAAATCATGACATTCAAACAACTGTAGAAGAGGTAGTGATGGTGGTATGACAAAACCTCCTGCTACTAGGGAAGGGAGAACGTGGAATTCATCTGTTTTATCTGTATTTCTGAATATAGCTTAAAAATTATCTAACTCAATTCTGACCCTAGTCTGATTATAGGTTGATTTAAATGCTTTGTCCTAAAAACAACAACAACAAAACACAAAAAACACCCAAATTTCCTTTTCTTTTAAGGTATACAAGTTTATGGTTCAAATAAAATGGGCATAAAGTTGGCAATCAATAGTACTCCTGAGGTCAAGAAAATATTTAATTTTCTGACACACTAAATATACAGTAGTGCCCCCTTAACCATGGTTTTACTTATCATGTTTTCAGTCACCTGTGGTCAACTGCAGTAAAACATTATAATTAAAAACTCCAGAAATAAACAATTCATAAATTTTAAGTTGCACCATTTTGAGTACCATGATGAAATCTTCTACAATCCCACTCTGTCCTGTCTGGGACATGAATCATCCCCTTGGCCAGCCATTTATTCTGTCAATGTTACCTGACTGTTACTATACTTCGTCTTGGTTATCAGATTGAGTTTTGCTGTAGTACAAGTAACCCTTACTGTAGCCTCACACTGTGTCACAATGCTTATGGCATTTACCTCACTTCACCTCATCCTATATATAGTCTGTCTGGAAAGTGTGCAGCCATGAAAAATAGAGGCATTTATTGAAGAAGATACAAGACACAAGGAACACTGTACCTAGGACAATGACGCCTCAGTCCCCTTCAAAGCAGGCACCTTGAGACCAGCGTCCCTTGCACTGTTCAAAACACTCCACAAAATCTTTTGTTAAAATCACCATCAGCTGCCTCGTCGTATTTTCCTGAGTTTCATCCATCTTTGAAGCGTTTGTCCCACACTTTTATTGGTGGGGCACTCATTGCATCATCCCCAAAAGCCTTATGAATCATCCGAATAGTTTCCAAGGAGGAATGTCTAAGCTTAAGGGTGTATTTGATGCAGATTTGTTGCTCTACTCGCTCCGTCAGTTTAAATGTGACAGCCGTCTAGTACACATTTTCACTCAATGGAGTTCAGGGCCCCCACTGACTAGTACAGTGAAGGCGTCATTGTTCGCGCGTGCGCATTCCAGTGCACTCTCCTTGGCTACCAGGTTACATTGATGTCGTGCAAACCAGTCTCACTATATTGACAATGGATTTCCTCAGACAGATCTCATATACAGACCTCGTATATGCTGGATTTTGTCCAGACAGATCTCATCTACAGACCTTGTATCTGCAGGTTTTCCATACTAATTTCTATTAGTCCATTTTCAGCTCCTTTATAGTCTCTACTTTTCCTACCCCTCCTCTAATTTTGTCCTACCTATGTGTATCCTCCCTGATTGTTTATTTGGTACCATTTAATTTTAACATCATAGCATTTCATGAAGGTAGAAATGTCTACTAACAATTTTGAAACTCAGGATTGAAGCTTTAAAATGATACGAGAGACTTCAATGAAAACACTCGTGTTTTAGGACTGACAGTAGGAACGGTACAAATGGATGAGAAGAATTAAATAGATGTTTTTTCTTTGCTTGCTTGCTTGCTTTTTGTGTTTTTTGAAACAGAGGAAGAGACAGCTAAAGCTACACAAAGACAGCACATGTAGTCCTGAATATGTCCAGAGATATTTTCTTTTGGGAGAGCAGGTACAGAAGGAACACCAAGGAGAAAGGCATGGAATCATTAGAACTAGAAAAGCAGGTTAAAATACTACTGTTATGTGACCCAGGGCAGATAAATTTAAGAAGAAAATAGTCACTAAATTTAAGTGGTGTAATTCAACTTTTATGACTCCATTTTATTCCAGAGGTCTTTAGAGTTATCTTTAAGACTTGCTGTTTTTAGTACTTCCCAAACTGTGGGTTGAAAATCATTGACAAGGCGAAACCAAGAAATAATAGGAGACATCCCCATATCCTTAAGCATTGTTCACAAATTATAAGAAACTGTCTTATACACATACGTTATTCTCAAATATATATATTTACATATTTAGACACATTACCTACATAGACACACATATAGGCTATAGAAACTGAGAAATTATTGAAAGGATAATAGTTTCCTCATCCTAGAAAGCCCTCCCATTAGTCTAATAATTTCTGCCTTTACAGAGAATCCTTACTCAGATTTCAAGTCTCTGTTTAAGTGTGACTTTCTATGGGTTTACTTATTCCCATTGCCTACTTTCCTTCTTTATAACACTTGATGTTTTCATAATTATGTAACATTCATTTAATAAATATTCATGTCCATGCTCTGATGTTGGCTTACTCTGGAATAAAGTAGTGATCTAGCTGGACAATGTTCCTATTTCTATGAAGTTTAGTATCTAATGGAGAAACTTCCATTAATTTTCTGTGAAAAGTACTAAAGGTTCCGAATTCTATGTAGGCTCATAAATTGAGAAAATTATCAAGTCTGGGAAGAAAGCAAGGATAATAAAAAACAATTTTATGATGTAAAATTTCTCTAATAATTCAAATGTAAGAAGAAGGAAAAAATATCAAAAAGCTTGACATTTAGATATATCATTTATGACTCAAGATATGTTAACCTGTCATTTTAAGCTTTTCAGAATGCATACACTTTCCAAATCCCTTCCCGTGCTATCTACATTTTCTATAAAACATGCTTCTGTACAATAAAGGAGCTAAATAAACATGGAGAGATAACATGAAGGTTGTCTCAATTGCATCCTTAATTTTACTTATACATTTCGTTTTTATATTTTGCTCTATGAGTAATTAAATTTCACCAACTTTGTAATACAGCTAGAAATGGCTCTCAGATCAAATTACTTGGAGATTAATAAAAAAGAAAAAAAATGGAGTGCACTCATTCAAATCAATTTCAAACTAAGGTTTACTATAGTGGTTCAAGGCTGCTTTATGATATTCAGATGCAGATGTCCTCAGCATGAGGTCTGGGCATGTGATGACTTGCACCAAAAAAAAAAACAACAAAACTAATGACTTGAAAAGATGAGAATGGTTATATTTTAGAGAGATTTCTGAGCCCTTTGCCAGTTAGTGGAGCAGAACCATTTAAAAATATGGTACTAGAAAGGCTTTTAGGAGAGCTGTCAGATTTTAGCATTGTAGAATTACATAATGATTGCATTCTCTAATGCATGCCAGAAAAGAATAGTTGGGAATTAATGAGTGAATCCAATTGCTTACACTTTCTCTGGTTGTGAGCAGCTCTTGCCAAGTCTAGGCTGTGCCCTCTTTGTTTATTCATCAGAAAAGTAAGACTTCCATACGTTGTATCTATAATATGATCATTTGAATATTTTTGTATTGCCGTATTATAAACAGAGATACTTTTCCCAGTTTATCTTTTAGTACTCTTAATTTCATCCAAATTTGTGTAATCACTGTTTCCTAAGCATGCCACATGCACACCTGCTTCTTTTATTGTGTCATGCTGTTTTGTTCTTCGGAACACTTTTATATACTTCTCTCAATATTCCTCCAATAGCATTTTGTGATTTTGCATACTTATACATACATTGTGCTATTACTATTTTCACATACAACTCCTCAATACTATTATTTTCTTCAGATTTTGTAGAAGTCAATAACCTAATTTTCTATTTATATGGGGGATTTTTATGTCTTTAGTAAAATAAACTTGTCATTACCTGCTATGCTATTGCAATGTGTTTTAAACAAGTATACATGTAAAAACATCCTTTAAAAAATAACTTTTGGCAAAAATTATTTACAGAAAAATGCACTTACTTTTTGAGACTGTGTTTCATACCATGAATTCTGAACAGCACTAAAGAATAAAAAAGAGTCAGACTTGGATTTTTAAATTGCTAATTAACTCATCTATAATGAAATGCCTAATGACTTTAAATTCCTCAATTCCTCTTAAAGTGATTCTGCTTTGTCTTAAACTTTAATAATTTTAGATTATTAAATTTCCCCAAGTTCCTTTAAAATTAAGAGGCATAACTTTTTAAAAGCTTTATTATACAATAATTATTAAGTATTAAATTGAATAATTGCAATATGACAAATATTATAATTCTAAAGTTACACCCATAAACCGTGATATATAGTTAGGTCTAAACAATAAGAAAATTCTAGAAGCATGTTAAGTTTAACTTTAACTTTTCTGAAATAATTCAACCCTCTAGACATTATATGCCCTTAAAAGGTCTTCTTGTGAGACAATGCCTTTTTTATGTATGAGAGTAGTGTTCTCATTTATTTAAGAAAGGCAATATTAGAAAGCATTTAATATCCATGCCACTACATATTAGAGGCCCAAGCAATCTGGTTTTTGAGTCATGGTGATTGCAATTAGGTAAATACTCATAAAATGAATTAGCAAGTATTCTCTGCTTCTGACCTTTGAAAGAGATTTTATCCTTTGTAAAGAATTGGTATAATTTCTTCCTTAAATGGCCAATACATTTTTGTTTTTGCTTTTCAAAAACATTTTGAGAGTATTTTTATAATTTCTCCATTTTAATCTTTATCTTTTTGGGTAATTGGAGAAACTAAATTTAATACTAAACTTAAATAAAATTTTGAACTGTAATCTATAGGCAACATTCTTATTCATAATACACTGCACAAATGAAACCTATTGCAGTCTTACATAGTTAAGGGTAAATATGTCAGTCACAGCAACCAAAAGGAACTTAAGAATTTAGAAAAATGACTCTTTCTGTGCTCCAGCCAGAACCTTGTCTACTCTTAAGTATCTTGGAAAAATATAAGCCCATCAAAAAGGTAGGCCATCGTAAATGCAGTATTATTATGACTGTTAGTGAATACTGCCTTTGTCTTCAAACACTGACACCTACATACATACAAGTCTATTTTGAAGGATTCAAATATAAGTCCCTAATGCCATCTGGTTAGTATAGTTCATCCAGGCTTTTACTCCACCTCTGTGATTTACAACTTCCACTGTGTACTACAAAAACATGATAGATTGGCCAGGAATTATATCTTGTTCTAAAAATGTTCTTACTAGGAAAAACCAAACCAACCTAATGGCCAGACAACCTTAGAGATATTATGACTTAAGGTAAAATTATGTAATTTTCCTTTGTGTTTTGCCATCATTGCATATTTGTATTTTTGAAAGACACTTGAAGTAAAATTAGAGAAGCTAAATTTGCAAAATAAAAATGAATTAGTGTCAATGAAAAGGACAAATGTATCAAATGAATACTTTGCTATGTGTTCAGCATTTCCCTTAAAGTTTCAACCAGATTCACATTGTTTAATTGAGAAGTCTACATTAGAGAGTCTAATCCCCTTGTTTAGTATTATTTAAAACCATATAGTGGAATAAGAATATATAGAATTTAGGTTCATATTCTCATATTCTCATTTATGATAAAATGAGAAATATTGTATGGACCATGCCATCTATTTTTCTTTAATTTTATTTACTTTCATAATAACACTTCTTTTTCACATATTACTGTACATTTGGAAAATTGCTGTGTATTGGTTGCATTTCTTAAGAATTATCTGCTGGTAAACAAAGTTAATTCAAATATCAGTTTTATTTCAGTTAAAAAAAGAGTATGTTAGAATATAATGAGAAACACAATAGTTAAGTTTGATCATTTAAATGAAATCATTTTCTTTCTCAGTGACCTTGAAGGTGTCTTAAATTGCTGCTCCTGATTGTGCATGTCAATAGGAGTAAGAGTAATAATTGTGCTTGATGGTCCATTTTCAGTGTAGCTTCAACGAGAATTTACCAAAGGGTTTAAAGGTCTTTTTAGAACTAAGTGAAATCAATAAACAAATTAATCCTTTGCTTTGTATCTTCACTCATTTTCAGAAGTAGGTTGCGCTGGCTGAATAAAGATTTCCCTGAGCTAAGTATAGGTTAACAAAATAACATTGGAAAAGCATCAAGCATAGTGTCTAATATATATTAGGTACTCCATAAACATCTTTTTGTTCTCATTAATTTCTGCTTCTTTTTCTCCAGTGAGCAAAAAGATTTAAGTGATTTATGTTTATAACGTGTCTGAGAAAGAAGCACATGATTATACATAGAATGAGTAATATAAAATCTGTGTAGACTGTGACTATAGTGACTATAGAGAGATAGATTTACGTATGAGGGCTGTCTGGAAAAATCTCCAGCCATAAATGCCATTAGTTTGCATATTACATGGCTGGATACTTTGTGGATAGCCTTCGTATACTCTCTGTGTAATTTGTTAGTGAAATTGTTGGAATTGGAATAATAATATTCACCAATAGGTTCTTTTATTTTTTTTCTTCGTGTTGGCACACTTAGATCTTTCATTTTTATTTATTTAAAAATGTTTTAATCTTCATTAAATTTAGTGGGGTGACATTGGTTAGTGAAATTGTATAGGTTTCAAGTGTACATCTCTGTAATACATCATTTATACACTGCATTGTGTGTTTACCTCTCAGAGTAGTTCTCCCATTACCATATATTTGACCTCCTTTACCCTCTGCTACCACCCTCCTTTTATCCTCTGCTAATCATTACACTGTTGTCTGTGTCTATGGATTTTTGTTGCTTTGTTTGTCTTATTTGTTTGTTGCTTTCAGTTTTATATCCCACATATGAGTGGTCATGTTGTTCTCAACGTTGCCTTATTTTGCTTAGCATGGTAATCTCAAAATCCATCCATGTTGTTGCAAATGCCAGTATTTTATTTTTTCTTATGATCAAGTAATATTCCATTGTACATATATATCATATTTTCTTTATCCAATAATCTATCAAAGGACACTTTCATTGGTTCCATGTCCTGGCTGCTATGAATAATCCTTCAGTGAACATAGGGGTACATATGCAGAGGGTGCCAAAAAACATATACACATTTTAAGAAAAACCTGTGTTAAAATTGTAATAATCAATATATACTGATAACAAAAGACGAATACAAGTCATGTTTGACTTGCAATTATAAGAGTTGCTCAAAGTGGTTACCATCAATGTCCAGACACTTCTGATTACAGTGAACTGCTCCGTGAGCAATGTTGACCAAAGTGTCCACTTGTGTTGCTGTGCATGCTATTTCAATTTCTTCCTGAAGTACCACCAGTGTAGCTGGTTTTCTAAAGTACACCACATCCTTTAAGGTCCCCTACAGATAGAAGTCAAGGGATGTTAAGTCAGGAGAACATAGGGGAAACTCAAGCAATGTTCTTGAATTTCAAATACCACTTCAAAATGGTCTTGAACTCCTGGAATGACAATGCTTTTGCCATTTTCTTTGACTGTCCTACCTGTGTATAATGATTTTAGCATTCATTTGATTAATGCCATCTTTTGAATGAACATCATACTACACATTGCTACCATAATTCAATTCAATTTCAAAAAGTAATGTATACATAACATCTCTTTAAAATGTGTATACATTTTTTTGGCACCCTTGGTCTTTTTATGGATAAATGTTTTCAGAATTTTGGGGTAGATAGCAAGAAGAGGGATATCTGGCTCATATGGCAATTTTAAAAACAGTTCAGGGGTTATCAGAGGGTAAGAGGAGAGAGGGTAGAAGAGGGTAAAGGGGATCAAACATATGGTGATGGAAAGAGAAATGACTGGATGGTGAACACACAACGCAATATATAGATGATGCATTATAGAAATGTACACTTGAAACCTATATAATTTCACTAACCAATGTCACCTTAATAAATTAATAAAGTTTAATAAAATAAGTATAAAAACATAAAAAACAAATAAATAATCAAAACAGAAACAAATTCATAGATATGAGTATGAATGAGATACTAGGGTTAATCCTTTATCAAAGGACAATTATTCGTATTTAAATTTAAAATATGTGATATGATTTTTGTCATGGTTTTATTGTTTCTACATATTGGGTGCCTGTCCTTGTCGGTGTTTTTCTTCTGTGCCACATGGTGATCAGCCTTTATCACGTGACTGGTTTGGCCAATAAAATATGAGCTGCCACGTTGCATGCCATGTCTGAGCAGAAGCTGAAAAGCCCTCGCATGTTTATGCAATTTTGTTGCACCTCTGCTTTGGGTAGACACATAGAAGAGCAGAGCTCTTGTATCAACATGTAATGTCAATGAAAAATAAACTCTATGGGTGTAATTCTTGAAGATTTGGGGTTTGCTTGTTACTATAGCACAAACTAATGAAAACTGAGTAATATAGTTCATTCAACTTTAATAATAATACTATAACTAAAATCATTATGATAATGAAGACTCAAATAAAACAAGAAAGCTTCTCCTGCACTTTTAGTAAATTCTTCAAACTTATTTATAAGAAAGTCTGATGTGGGTTTTTGTTTTTGTTTTGTTTTTGACATTGTAGCTGGATGATTAGAGTCTTGGTAATGGGGGATATTTTACTGTTATCATGTCTGTGGAATTAGACAGGGATTTCCAAATGGTAATATGTTTTCTGATTTATCAAGACTACCCTTGAACTATTATATTTTATGGCTGTTTTTGTAAAGGTGGATGATGCAGGTTGAAATATTTTTAGAAATATTATTATGAAACTTTATGTTCCAAGACTTTCATTTTATATCATGTAAATTGTGTGATCTTTACAGCAAAGGTGGAAGTAAATATGACTACCGAGCTTTACATAAATTTATTATAGTGTATTTGTTTGGAGGAAAAACAAATTAAAGATTATGAAAATAATTAATGAGAAATAGTGATTAGATATTTTTAGCTTTTTATCAGATATGAAATTATAATATTTAAACTATTAAAGTATTAACTTTTAAGAGATTTGAACTGTTAGTAATTCTAAATGTTTGATTCTATGACTCTTTTTCAAAGTTTAGCACGTGTATTGATACAAGTTTATTTTACCTCTGTATAACAGTTTAGTGTGCCAGTTGCCTTTTTCTCCTTTTTACAGGCTTTTGTGGGGTGGTATTTGCATTTTGTAAATGTGTAATATAAATCTTCATTATAAAATTTTAATGCCGAACCAAATGCAAATAAAATAAAATTCCATTTTTGCCATTTTTTTATTTAGTTAAGAAAATGAGCTATTAAAAGTAATGTGACAGTTTGCTCTCTGAGATATGAAATAGCTGTAAACATAGATCCTATGGAATTGATATGTACTGAAAAATAAGGGTATTGTAAGTGCAGCCTAAAGTAGAACATAAATGCTGAGACAGGCTAAAAGGAAAGAAATCACAAAATACTAAAGATTAATGATTAAGAATATCTTAACTAAGTAAACCTTAATCAGCTATACATGATAAAAACAGATTTAGGAGTAATCTGCCTTAAACATATATTGCAATGAGCAGATAAAACATTCTTTAGGCATCCTAAAAGGAAGAAAATGTAAGAGAACCTCTTTTGCAGTGAAAAATACTATATTTTGCATGCATTTTATAATAAATTTAGTAAAAAATTTATTTGTTAATATTATAGTATCATTGGTGAAGCAATTTATTTGACAATGATCTAAGATATTTTGCCATCAGAGGTGGAATTTTTGATGAAGGTTATGAAGTATTGTCATACAAGGGCAAAACAATTTTTAATCAATATAATGAATGGAAATAATTTCATAATGGCAAAAGATTCCACTAGAATAATTCAATGGATTGATTAGATAGATAAAGATAATCACTTTTTTCAATGTATGCTATAAAAAATTCAAAAATAGTTATATAGTACACACTGTATACTATACATACATATAGTATGTTAATTATGATTTTTAATTATTTGAATTCATTCTAAATATTAAATTCTAATAAAATGCACTTAAATTATGCTTAGATCAAGAAGAAATATGATAGTGATATAAAAATGGCTATTGGTGAATTTAAATGGGGAAGCCAAAAATAGTGTTAGAATGTAATGTGCTAAGGACCCATGAAAACTGGAAATTATACAGTTTGTCTTAGTTATAATAAAATAATTTATGCATGCAGTAGTAATATGCTTACCTCCAGTAGGAAAAATTTAAAGTATTCAAAAAAAGAAGGATATCTTGAGTTATATATCTAAAACTATAGAAGGAATTTGATATGAGAACAATCTCTTACCATCTAAATTGTAACACTAAATCAATATAAATTCTGGATATAGCCATTGATATTCAGACAGACACTTAAAAATCTATAATTTACAATGCATTTTGCAAAGTGCTTTGAGAGGTTAGGAAGGTCCTCTTCTAAAAAGTAAAATTTGAGCCAAGTTCTGAATGAAATATTAATAATTAACCCATGCCTGAATCTGGAGGAAGAGGTATTAAATGAAGAGATCCTGAGGCAGAATATGTTAATTGATGTTTATGAATAAGACAAAAAGTTTCTAATTGAGATAAAATAAACAGCAAGAAAATTTTCTATGCGGATACTCTTTCTGTAAGAGTGCCCCCCATGTCAGTTAGCTGTATTGTTCAGCAGAGTATTTAGTGTTAATGTTTTTCTTTTGTCTCAGTGACTTGACCTATCTTTCCTACCATAATTCTCCCTCTCTGATGTAGATCGCTGTTTTTGACCTTGACCATATCTCTATCACAGTTCTTACCTACACCCTACCATAATCACTGGGGAAAACATTTGGTGATGCAAACAATAAAAGTTTTGAAATCATTTGAATAATGCATTGCTTCTCAGAGCATGTCTCACTTTGAGAGTGTACAAAATAAAAACGCTTACTAATCCATAGCATTATACTCAGAAAGATCAATGAAAACTTTAGCCTTCATTTAATATCCACTTCTATTCGTTTGCCAAGAGTAAATTTCATAAAGGAGCGGGGAAGAGGTAATTGATATAATTACCATAACATGAAATCTATAGCTCATCAAGCCGTCCCTTCCCACGAGGATAGCTGCTGCTTAGTGAGCCATGTGGCAGGCGGTTCCATGGGAGGAGTTGGAAGGAGAGGGTTCTTGGTCCCTGAACTAATAGGCTTTTCCCTTGACAGTCACTTCAAACAGAAGCTACATTTGACTATTAAACAAACAAACAAACAACTTATTTTTCTCCCCTCAGGTTTCTTAATTCTTTCCCTATTACTTCTTTTACCAATTTTGTATTAGGAAATGATCCTTTGTTCACAGAGATTATTTTGGTTATCTGCTCTATCCACCAAAGCACTACTCAAACATTAGAAAGAAAATACAATGTATGCCACCGTCCCCCTTAAGGCATATTCCTCGTCATGCCATATTCCATGCCATATTGCTTGTTATGTAATTTGGCCTCCCACACCTCAAGATAATAATGAAAAAAGTTAAAAGAAAAAGAGCAATCTCTTTCTTAATGCTCTGCTTTAGATTTTCCCTTCTCTTTCTCTATTATTCCCACATAATAGAGCTAAAAAAATATCCTGTCAAGTTTGGTTTATGGTTTCTTTTAGATCTGGTGGTTTGTTGTTTCTCTTCTACTGAGAAAAACAAACTGTAGTCAAAAGACAGGTCATTTGTTCCTCATTTCATCATACCTGGATATTTTTATAAGACTCGTTATATTATTTTTAAGATGTTGTACAAGGTATTTCTTGGGTTCAACCTTCTATCCATTTATTTACTTATCCAGTAAATACATATCTGGTGCCTGCCTCATGTCCAGTGTAGGCCTAAATGCTGTGGTTATACCATTAGTAAGGGTGGGAGGGACATGGGGAGACATATCAGTGGCTAGTAAAATTGCCAAGCAGTCCTAACAATGTGAAATGTAAGAAAATGTTACTACGAGGGCTCAGAATAAAAAGCTAATGGAATTCTTATTTTAAAAAGCAGTTGAACTTAGAAAATGATGGTAACAGAGAATCATTTAGGTAGTGATAGCATGATATATTAGTAACTTAATGATTTTTGTTGCTGGAGTGTGAGATACGAAGACTGATATAGATAAATAATAAATACATTAATAAACAAAACCAACAAAATAAACCAGTTTTTGACTTCTAGATTAAGAAAAGTGTGAGCCATGGTGTACTCTATGTGTATTTACAAAAAAGTCTTATTTAATATGCAAAGAATGAGAAGGCATCCGAGGGTTTCTAAACGGGAGTTAGGATCATCGATTTCTTTGACTGGGGAGATTGTTTGGACAATTGTTTGAAAAATAGAATTCAGATCATGCCAAATGCACATTAAGATCTCAATCTGCCATTTGAACTGTACATACTTCACCATTATTATTCTCAAGATTAAGATACTGGACAAATTGTCTTTCAATGAAACAATCAGTGAGTGCTTTGGTTCTGTTTTCAAAGGTCTCTGAACCTCCTATTCCCCACGTATAGACAAACACAATCCCATTGGTTTGCTAGAGTTAACTACAAACTCTGCTTAAGAGTACGGGCTTTCAGAGAATAGTTTCACACCACTAGGATGTCACTTACTATTATGTCCCTGCATTTATTAATACCTTAAGGGCTGTGCTGGTACATTTTTGACAATTGAGTAGGGTGAGGTGGGGGTAGAGTTCTAAATCCGTCACAGACTTCCTATGTGTCGATATTCTCTCTATGGCTGGTTTCAGGCCACTGCAGTTTTAACCACCAGCTGACAAAATTCTTAACATTTTTTACAATGTGGTTATTGCCTTATAGAGGGGACCTCATATCGTGATTTAACACCTCTTAAGTCAAAGCTGCCTTATTTCTATGATTATGACAAAACTTTTATACTCATATACTTGTGAAAGGTAAAAGGATATGTCACTCCATTGATGGACAGATGAATGTAGAAGATGTGGACTGTATGTATATACACAATGAAAAAAAAAGGAATTCTGCCATTTGTGACAACATGGATAGACCTTGAGGGTTTATTCTAAGTGAAATAAGTCAGACAAAGAGAAATACTGTGATTTCATTTATATGTGGAATCTAGAAAAAATATACTCAAAAAAAAAAAGGATAAGATTTGTGGTTGAAAAGTACAAACTTTCAGTTAATAAGTACTACAGATGTGATGTACAGTATGATGACTCTAGTTATTATAATATTGCTGTGTGATATATAGAAAAGCTAAGAGAGTAAATCCTAAGCGTTCCCATCTAAAGGAATTAAATTTTTATGTCTATATGAGATGATGAATGCTAACTAGCCTTACTAGAGTAATCATTTCACTTTATATGTAAGCCAAAATGTTATGTTGTACACCTTAACCTTATACAGTGTTGTATGCCACTTATATCTTGATAAAACTGAAAAAAAAATCCAAAAATGTATGTTACTAGCTCACAGTAAATTTGCAGTAAGAGCTAATTATTATCTGCCATCAATGTTTTCTAGATTATATATATATTTATCTAATCTGTTGAATATGTGGATATTTAACTTAAAATACTTGTTTTATTTTTCTCCATTTTTATGTCTCCTTATGATAGAAGCTAAATGGCTGAACACTGAAGGTCTTCAATGTGTCGTTGAAGAATTAGATCTCACTGGTCCAGGCTAGCTCTATGATTATATCCTACTTAGGCATATATAGGCACATAACTTTTTGTGATATACATTTTTGAGTGATTTTCTGGCCTGTCTTTGGAAGAACTAACCTTTAATGTGATGAGGCAGGATCCTAGAATATCAGAGTAACCAGATTAACATTAAAATAAACACTCTGGGAATTCAATATGACAAGGACTAACAACAACCAAAAATGACTGTTATCACAGCAGGATTTGATACACTGTTTAAACAATACTGATCATTGTTCCCTACATTGTAAAGCAAATCTTGCTTTGTTTTTTCAAGTTGTTAGTATGAATCTCTAATTGCTAATTTGATACTTCCTCAGATAAAGACTTGGCAGCATGGAGACTATCATAAAACTTTATTGTACATACCTTTAATAAAGTTAATTTAGTAAGGCAAAAAACCATCATTAGTTCATCATACCTTACTTAGTGTTTCATAAGCATAAGATACCTTATATTAACTTTAGAGTATTTCTTCAGGGTATTTCTTAGGTACACACTTTCTATTGATTCATGTTAGTCATGTTTTTATTCATCCAGTGTATAAATATTCAGTACCTCCCATGTGCTTAGCACTGGCCTAATGCTGTAGCTATAAATATTAAGATACTAGCTATGCCATATATAAGAGAGGTATGTGGAGAGACAGCTAAGTATATATTAGAGTGCAAGAAGTAGTCTCAGTGCTGGAGCTAGGAAAATATTATGTGGGTATATAAAGAAATGAACAATAAACCTGAATGATTCCCTGATACATTTATACTTGAATAATTGTATTTTCCAAAGTGTGTGTGTTCATTAAGTTTTAGTTGTGTTGTAGAATACAAGAGAAATACACTTGTCAAGTAATAGTTATTATCTGTAATAATATAAAGCACATTCGCCTTCATAAGGGAAGAGAGAGGTGTTGAAAGTCATAAAAAGGTCTTTTTCTACAATATTTTAAGTATGGGTGATCTCTTATGTGATACATATTATCTGTAAATTCTCTACATACCTATCTTTCTATGTATCATCTATCTGATAACATCTTCTATAAAACCTGACTTTGTAGAAGAAATACAGGAGTATCTTGAAAGAAATTATTTTTAAACTACAACTAATTGCAATTGAGTCTACATTACTGGGCAGCAGTTTGGTTCATATAATCTGGGAAATAAACTGTATAAATAAAAATCAAAGACACGAAACGCTCCCTCCTTTTAACGCTCCAATTCCCATGAACCTTGACATTATGGAATTTCTAACACAATAATCTCACCACTTTTTCACTGTCTCCAAGCCCTTTCAGGTTCTCACTTCTCATTTTCCAAGCTTAACTTTTGGAATAAATCATCATAATCAGTTACTGGCATTTACCCTCAAGCATTTGAATCCTCTCTTCTTCTACTGTGCTCCTTTAAAACCAACCAAGCAACCAACTAACCCAAAACTCCTGCCAAATCCAACCTTCTGTTTAGTCTGTGGCTGCTCTAGGATTATAGAACATGGCTAAAATACACCCTCAACCATACAGTTCTCACTCTTCTTTCTTCAGCTAGCCAAGTTCCCACTTTCATATTGAATCTTGTTCAAGAAATTGCTCCAAGTCTGGCCTTTATGTCCCACAGCAACGCCTCCATCTCTCCTGGATGACTGCCGTCAGCACAGGGTCATGCTATATTTATTTCTTCTGTGCTGTAATCAAAACTAGAAACAAAGACACATTTTAAATCCATGTATCTTTTCAGCTACTGATTGGTGAGTCTCTTTTGCTTTACACAATATTTTCTTGACATAATTGTGTATGTGCTGTTTTCGATTCCTCTCTCTCTATTCTCTATTGAATGTGTCATTGTTAGGTTTCAACCTTTCTATTCCACTGAGACTTCTCTTAGAAAGGTCACCAATAACCTCCCCATTGCTAAATACAATTATTAAAACAATTCTCACCTGTCTTGACATAGAACTAGCATTTAAGAAAGCTCACCATTTTCATATCTAGGAAATACTCCATTCATAAAAGACGGTTGGATCATAATATTGGGTGGGACAACCAAGTGTATGAGGTATAATAAATTGACAGCTCAATTATAAGATGTTACTTGTTCTCAGATTAACTGACGATTAACCTATAATTTAATATAATCCCAAATGAAACCCTGGTTTATTTTATTTTATATTTATTTTCATTTTAAACTAATTTTGGATTTACAAAAAACAAAATAAAAGAAAACATTGTAACAATTGTACTGAGAGTTTCTTTGTATTCTTTACCCTATTTTCCTAATGTTAAAATTCTACATAATTATGAAACAATGATCAAGAGCAGGATATTCTCATTATTAGGCACATTTCACAGAAATTAATGTTGTAGGCAAGTTTGCCACTAGATGGTAAAATAGGTGGCTAAATGGTTGAGGAGAAAGAGAAATGTATAGTCTCAAACTATCTTCTACAAGACAATTATAAGTTACAAAGAGAAAGATAATAAATTTACAGTATGGAAATTTGACAGATAATAATGAAATGATCAACCTAAATATTACCAGTAATAACAAGAGTCAATTTCACAACCTGTTAGTAGGATGCACTGAAAATACAACATCATCTATGTGGTATTCTTGCCAAAAAATGTATAACCTAACTCCAGTTATGAGAAAAAACTGGACAAAACGAATTGAGATACATTTTATGGAATAAGTAGTAAGTACTCTTTTAAAGAGTGTCAAGGTTATGAAAAATAAACCAAGAGAGAGTAGCTCATTTTATAATTTTTGAGAAATTCTTCACATACATTTTAAAATTTATATGAAGAATTTAAGATCCCAAAATAAACACATCAACCTTGAAAAATTGAAGAGAAGAATTACGCAGTACTAGATGTTAAGATATAGAAATATATCATGAACATGGAATTAGAAAAACAATTGAACTATTAAGAAGTAGAGCAAGCTAAAAAACAAATCCATAAAAACTTAGCAATGTGATGTAAAATAAAACACAAAACAAACAGAAAAGAATGGTGTCAGATGGAAACCAGATATATTGGAATAAGGATTTTGTAAATTATATAAATGTCTCATCACTATGCTATACAACTGAAACCAATATAATATTGTGTGGCAAATGTAATTGAAAAATAAAAATAAATGAGGAAAAAATAATGGTATAGAATAAATGACATACTCTATTGGGAATAATAAATATAAATGCTTCCCTAAAATACCATACATAGTTATGTTCTATGTGAAGAATGTAACAGACCAAAGAAACAAACAGTAAAGGGTGTACTGCAAAACTAACAGAAGAAAATTGTAGAATATTTCTTGTGACAGAGGGATGGGAAAAGTTTTCATATAAAAACCTGAAAAGAACAAAAACCTGAAAAGGACAAACCAAGGCAAATATACTATGTGTGTTTAAAGACACCTGGGACAAAATTAGTTAAAAAAAAAAACCAGAATGGGGAAGATAGTTTCTATTTCTCAAATTGCCAGTGTGTTAGTCCAGAAGATTTCTGGAACCTGCAAATTTATAAAGTGGCAGCAGCAAAATCAGCTAAATAGACAAGAAAATGGGCAAAAGTTTTGACAGACCATTTGCAGAAGAGAAAGTGCAAGAAGATAGCATATATACCGAAAGATGCCAATAATCCTTGTATTCAGGTAAATACAAATTTAAAAAATGAGCTAAAAATTGTATATTATTAGAAAGGTGAAATAGTGAGCAAGGTCATGGGAAAATGTTAGGAATGTGAAGTTGAAAGACTTGTACTGCATGGCCGGGGGGTGTGAATAAGAACCCAAGTGTGTGTATCTCAGCATGGCTCATGGTCCCACGGGGGTGGAAGCAACCTCCTGTTCATCCCTGAAAACTTCCTACCTAAACGGTGGTGACTGCTGATGAAGACACTGTTCTTGGCCTGCTTAGTTTGACTAAACTTCAGGGTGATGTTTTGTTAGCCCTTTACCTCCCTTGTCTTAAACCATTTCCTTTATTTTTAAATTTATTTATTGTTTTAAAGTTTTCATTTACTTAGTTTAAAATGTATCATTGGTTTCTTTTCTCTCTGCAATTTTAAAAATTTTTATTGAATTTACAGAGGTGACATTGGTTAGTAGAACCGTTCACTTTAGAAAACCTGCGACTGTAAATTCTTTGGTCCTTTGAGAAGTAAATCTTCTCTCATGCTTTTGCCAGTTTTACAACCCAGAAATGTCCTTCTCAAGGACTCAAGGAGCCGTCCCTCTGACATACAGCCAGCAGAGAAGATAGTGCCCCTATCTCCCCGTCTCTGTCAGGAGACAGGAGCCCAACTTAGAGAAGGGACAATTAGCAAACACAGCCGACCTAATCACACCGATCCATCTCCCCCCTTCATGTCCTCCAGTGCTTTTCCACTAGCTCACTCCAGGGCTTAAAAACGTTTCTTCCTCTGTTTTAGGGGAAGTGAGTTTCATTTTTCTCCTCTATTGCAACAGTTTGACTTTTATTGCAATAGTCTTGAATAAAGTTTTTCTTTCCTTTTTAACTCTGTCCAGGGCAATTTTTTTTGACAATGTACGTCATGGAAGATGATGCAGCAGTGAGAAAACAGTGGGCAAGACGTGCCTGTAAGATAACCAAGTCTTCAAAGTATAAAACTTATGCAAAAAGGTAATAGATGGAACTCCTCCTTTACATAATTTTGTTCATGTTAAAAATACAATGAAAATAGATAATAAATACCCCCTTAAAGACACAGAAAGAACAACAGATAAAGTATACACATACAATTGAAGCAAAGAGATAAAAGTGAGGCAATGAAATGAAAGCAATAAATGCATTAATCAATTAAACAATAGGTATGTGAAAAGAGCAATTATGATAATGTGCTATAATATAATGTGCTGATAAACCTGATTGACTTAAATCTGCACTTGAGGTGAGTCGAAGCATACTGATAGATAACTTGTTTTTCAATTGGCTTTAGAGACATCAATACCTTGGTTTTATTTCTACATTTCCACTTGTTTCCTCCTATCTGCTTTGTCCTTTAATGCTGGAGAGGTCTAGGTGTCATATTCCTTAGTCCCATCTTTTTCTGTGCATACACTCGCTCCTTGGTAATTTTCTCCAGCCCCATGGCATTAAGCAGAATCTGTGGGCTAATGGTTCACAAAATATACCTCTTGTCCAGACCTCCCAAATCCAAACATAATATCTATCTGCTTACTAGATTTTCCCTTGAGTATCTAAGGGCTATCTGAAACTTAATCATGTTCACAAAAAAAATTGCTGATATCCCACTAAATATAAAAATAACATCCACTCCTCTATCAGTTCTTACTTCGCAGTAATTTGCACCTGTATACTTGTACTTGCTTAAGCCAGCGTCCCTGAAGTTTCATTGATCTCCTCTTTGACAACTTCATCCAGCTTGGGGTCCATAATGTTTATTACTGACAACATATATGGAAATTCTGACAATTTCTCCTGTCCTCTACTCATATTATACAATTCCAGCCACCACCTTCCTTACCTGAATTACTTACTGCAAGAGGCTCCTAAATTGGCCTCCCTGCTTTCGTACTTGCCCCTAAAAAAGTTATTCTAGGCAGCTAGAGAATTTACTTAAAATATAAAACAGGTCATGTTATTTTTTTCCATAACACTGTAATGTTGACTACTGATTTCAGAATAAAGGTGAATTTCAATGCCGTTACTCAAATAATTCCACATGGCCTGATATTTATTAACTTTTTTTTTAACAGGGTCAGCTCCTCAGTTTGTGAGTCCCGGTGTAAAATTAAAATATAAGCTCCTTGTTCAAAATCAGAAAAAAGGTGTTATTAAAGACCCCTAAATATAAAGCTTTTATCTTCTTCCTCTTCTAGGCTCTCAATTTGTTATGTTTTTATTAATTAATGGCATTCTAACTAAAGAACAGTTTAAAATTTTAATTATTGTATACATTTTATTATTTTTACATTACAAAAGCTAGTTTTAATGCAAATATAACAGCATTTATGTCATGTACAGAAAAACAGAAATTACATAATTGATGTTTTATAGTTTGTACATGTGATTATATTTTCATTCTACCAGAAGAGTGGAAGCACCTCAGAAAACTACCTCAACAGTTTAAATCACTTAACGTGCTCCTACTCCACTAATATTCTCTACCTTCAGTTTACTAGTGAGAAAGGAAAGACTAAAAAGAAATTCGATTGCCTTATTTTTCTCTTTCCTTTGTAAGTCATTATTGTCAGGTAAGTAGTTGGCTAATACAGAGAAATAAATGACAACTAAAGATATGACAGAAGTCTTGTAATTTTTAGACCACCACTGTCCTTTCTACATTCAAAGCAAATTCTAGTTTGAGAAGAAGGTTTGACTTCTCAAGGCTGTCACGGCCCACTCCTACCTTGTATTTGCTTTGAGCCTTGCTGAATTCCCCTGTTTTGTTTTAGGTCTACTGGACTTCTGTGTTCACGAGACATGAATGCTATATATGAGAGGGGCTGCAAAGACTGGATATGCATATTACATTCATTCAGCCCACAGAGTAAATGGCTTCTTCCAGTTTCCCATTAGACTTCACTTAAAAACACTGCCCCCTCCTCTTTTTAAATAATCCACACCATATTTCAGGCAGTAGTTCAAGGGGTGACCATCGTATTTCCTATGAGAGCTCTGCAATGTCAATAGACTATTCCAATCAATATTCTCTCGTTTTCACAACAGATGTTGTTATAGCATGTTGTCCTACATTGGTCTTATGTCGTGCCAGGTGAGATACAGGCACAAGACAACTGCTCTTCTCATTGGCTTGTCACCAACCTTTTTTGCTAGTGGTGGCATGTAAAAAGCTGGGACACCATCAACATTAAAAATGATCAAATTCTAGAAACAATTACAGCCTAAAGAATTCAAAAGAAATCATGGTTGAATGATTTGTCATTCTACATTTATGTTCTGAAAGTTCAAATAGATTTTAATGTGACCAGAAAACAATATTCACATTTCTTGAATTTTTAGTCATTTTCAATGAAGCAGAGTAACAACCATTTAGAGAGTCAATGGAAATCAGAGTTTACAGCAGCAGAATGGATGATGCAGCATTCTAAGTAATGATGTGTCATTAAATAAACGGTATTAGGGAACTACAGAAGCAAAAACATCTACCTTATTTCAGTACAAATAAGTTCTGAAGAGCCATAGCATTGTGAGTTGCAAGAATTTTGCTCCTTTTATAGTGATATAAATTAAATTAACCAGGAAGGGCACACTTCTCAATAAAAACATGTTCCCTGGACTCGTATGAATAAAAAAAAAATGGTGCCTGAATGCTATAAAGAATCTTCACATGCACTGATTGGACAGTAAACAACCATGTAAGTATCTTTTCTTTACTCATGATTCCAAACTTTTGTGAATAAAGCACTATACCTCAGATAGATCCATAAATTTTCTAATGCATTTGAAATCAAATTGCTTATGTGAACAGTGGACCCACAAATAATATTTGCCCAGAGATGCACACTGTGTGGAGGTGCCCTTATTTTTGCAAACTTGCAGATTCTATGGACAAAAAAAATATGGTCTTCTCACATAAAGTGAATTTAAGGCACTAAATTTCAAGGGACAGGGTGCTCCAACTGCTATCTAGGATCTGCAATCATAAGTTTTGAGCAAGAAGATAAAACAGAAACATAACATGAAATCTATTGACTTCCTGTATAATCTCTGTCAAATAATTGAAATTCTCTTTATTCAAATGTTCTCCCTTATAAAACTAGTTGATTGGATTAGATGAATAATAAGATCCTTTTAAAGATTCAGTCTCATTTCTTCCATTTTTGACTCTTCCTGGAAGTGAATTTTGCCTCTTTAACTATATACTGGGGATGTAAAATGTACTTCCTTAGGACATTGCAGAAACCAGCTATTATTTTTGACACAGGAGGTTTCTTTAGGCACAGAGATAACTAGAAAATAATCTTTCTGTTTTTTTCAAATGATACACAATCTTTTTTGTTTTTTCAATATATAGTTACTTCAAGTTGTTACTAAAAAAGAAGTTAATTCTGCTTGGCTTTAAATACCCATAAGAGGGTGCAAAGTCAATATCTAAAAAAGGAATCTATTAAAAACACATATAAAGGAAAATTGCAGTCAAGCAGCTACACCATCTGGGTCATATGAAAATGAGGAGTAGTGATGAGTGTCTGCATTCTGATGTTGTTGCAGACCTCATCAACTCCCTGTTTCTCCATGCAGCCATGTGTACAGACTAATGAAGAGAGGTGACAGAACAAAACTTCCCGCTGACTTGCAGTGGATAAGCTATTTTGCTCCATCGTTGCCTAGCTTTGCTTACAGGATAGCTGAGTCACTCTAGCATGTGCTTTTCTACTAATCGTTTTGACTAAATGAACCAAATCTCATGGTAAAAGGTGCCAATGACATCTGGTAGTCCTAAATCGGAGTCGGTGTGGATCAACACATCCATGTTACCTTGTACTTGATAATGGTCATACCTCAGCATGCTGTCACTGATCCAACACAATGTGACCCCGTGTTGCTACTTTATCAAGCAGAAGACAGATTTATTTTGGCTTTCAATGCTTTCTTTTGTCTTTTTTAGGATAGTTTCTAAGGTCACTGGAATCTTTTTTTTTTTTGCATGTATCTTCTTTTCTAGTAGATTGTTTTGCAGCTCTAACCAATCAGCTATCTCAAACTTGGCATGAGATTTATATTTTATTTTGTAGCAGTCATTTCTTACACATGAAGTGTGTCATAATAAAATACATTTTGGAACATTGGGATAATTTTGGCCTGCACATTTCTGCATTTATTTGAGAATTAAGGGAACTTACTATCCCTAAAATTCAAAATTAAGTAAATATCTAAAATGCTCAGGTAAATGAGGACTAAGAAGTACAAACTTTCAGGTACAGAATAAGTCACAAGGATATCATGTACCTTCCCACACAGGGAGTATAGTCAATAATATCCTCATAACTATGTATGGTGTCAGAGGGTAAGTAGACTTATTGTGGTGATCATTTTATAAGATATTAATATATGAGAGCTGTCTGGAAAAATTCCAGCTATCAATGCCTCTATTTCTCATATATCATGGCTGTATTCTTTCTGGACAGCCTTTGTATAAATGTCTAATCACTAATGTTATATACTTGAAACTAATAAAATTTTGATAATTATAATTAAACATAATTTTTTAAAATGCTCAGGCATATGCATATTGGGACCCAGGTCCCTTGCTAGAACTGATCTCTTTATAGCTTAACAACAATTTGATATTTTGATAAAGAGAAGAACTTCCATATAAACATGTAATTTTTAGTACTTAAACACAGCAGTAACTTGTTGGAAATGTATCAAAAACATTTTCACACATTTCTGCTACTTTAAGCTAGGTCCCAAATGTAATAGGGCATTTTGGGTTGGTATTCAATATAGCCTAGTTCCAACATATATCCCTTACTAAAACTTCCACTATTCACTGAAATAGAACTCACTGTTACTGTCAGATTTGGATACTTATTGATCCCTAAATAATGGCTAGACATTTTTGTGCAAATTGCAAAAAGACATGAATTACAGACCTCACACTTTCCTCCAGGCTAAATTGCATCAGGCCTAGAGCATAGTTTTTGGCAAATTAATCTCAGGAAAGACATCAACCCCTAGCCCCTTGAATCTCTGTACAGAACATATCCTAAAAAAACGTAGAGAAGAGATTTCCTGGTGCAAATTTATAATATTTGTGGAGATCTGCAGCAAGAAGAAAATTAGAGGCTTACTGAGAATACCAGTAACTAAAACTTTAAAATATTTCTGTGTATTTGCACATAGGTAGATTAAAATCTACAAAGAAAAAAAATTTTTAAGTAATTTGTTTTTCTCCTATCTTGGCCAATGGAGCATGATGAAACTGGAGATAGAGGTTTCATGATGGAATGAGGACACTGAATGAGACTATTGATCTTTATAAGTTATTAGTAAGCAAATGCAAATGATACTAAGTGTTAAACTAAAATATACAGTACTATTTTGATATTATTTTTATATAGTAACATTATTTCCCTTTTAGAGAAACTTTCCACAATATGTTTTAGTGGACTGAAAATGATCATTTAAAACAATGAGCACTTACAATGACTTCTTTTGGTCACATGTACACTCTGTTTCAGGAGCAGAATTCCTCGTACTACTGACCTTGCAAATCAGTCAGAGTACTGGGAGTGCGTGTGTAGCAAATTGTTCCATGACTGAGCTTTGAAGAACTTACTGATGCTGACGGTGCATAATCAGCCAAGGAACATTTTTCTCAAATCCTATTGAAAGAAAGCATTTTAGTTGTCCAGCTCTTTACTTTGCCCCGCACATCATAAACTTCAACTTGTCAAATCTTTCTTAAGTTCTTCTCTATTTCTATCATGTTGTAGATAAGAAAAAAGAAAAGAAAATCAACAATAGGAGAATTTCAGTACAGCTTGCCTCTGTCTACCCCACCGAACTCAAATCTTTAGTATTTCAGATGCGACAATGCCTATTTTTGAAAATGAATGATCCAAGAGCCTCTTCAGAACACCTTGCTTGCAACAGAATTTTTATCAGTGGTACAATTGTGTGCTATATCAAATTTCCTAAACAGCTTTGGAGATAGATATATGCTATTCAAATATTTCCCCTACCTTCTTTTTTTTATATATTAATAAGACAGGTAGTAATGAACATTTTTCCTGTTAACCTGCTCTTGATATTTGTCAAAATCAATTCAAGCCAATACTACATCTCCTTTTCTTTACTTTATCACCATATGCAACCAAGAATTATGTTGAAATTCATCATTGCCCAAAAGATATTTATTTATTATGTATGTAAATATCCACAAATGATAAATGCTATTAGGTTATGTTTTAAATTCATACCATTCTTAATGGGTCCATTCCACGCAAGACATTGCATGAGTGAAGAAATTTATAAAGATTTGCATTTACTGTATTTTAATATGGTAGTATTAATCAATTCATTCATTCATCTATCAACTTATTTAGTAAGTTAGTACTTCATACTAATTGTGTCCCAGATAGTGTTTCTGAGTCCTCAGTACAGATATTTTGCTTTAAAAGGAGTTCACAATCTTATGGATGTAAAAAATTCTTAAACCTATGATTGAAATTGTGCAATAAGAACAAATACAGTGATATGTTCAGGGTGTTACATAAACATGATAAGGCTCTATCTGACACAGTATCATTAGAGACAGATATTTTAAAGTTTCTGGATTAAAAGAAATTCTTAGCTGTGACTATATTTCCTTCCTCTTCCTTTCTTCCTTTTATTTTGATTTGAAACTTTGAGTTTCTTTTACCCTAATTATACTCAGTTCTCCTCTCTCTCTCTCCCTTAAATCAAAATAGTTTTTATTTTTATCACCTGAAGTAGATTTTAAAGCAGCAATTTAGGGAAAACACAGGATATATAATGACACACTTATAGTTTCCTAGGACTAGTTCATAATAAATAAAATTTAGAAAAAAGTCCCTAGTGTTGGAAAAAACATCACAATTTTAGTAAGATCTGCACAATTAAAGAGAAGTGCAGAGCTGTGCTCAGGAAGATATACTAGTTCCAGCTTTGTATGCCAACTCTTTCCTATCACATGTCCTCAGTAATGTGCAATAGCCAACTATAATAAATTCACCAGACAACTTGCAACATAAGTTTTCTATTGGCAAAAATCAGCTTCAATGTTTGTATCAAACTTCTTACTGCATTTTGAGATATATCCATTTAGTGCTGGTTTCAAAATATGAAAATAAAATAAGTTGAAAATAATAGAAAAATGTAAATATTTACCTTTTTAACTGAATAACCCCAAGTTGTGAATAAATCAAGTATTTTAAATATAGCAGTGATTATTGTGCCTGTTTTATTTGTAGAATTAGTAATAGTCTTGAATGAATACTAGAAATAACATTACTGAGTGCTTGCCGTGTCCTCGTATCACTACCATGATTTATAAATATGTGAAAATGAGAATTAAGTTAAATAACTTGAGATTAAATAACTTGCCTAAAGTCATGCAGTTACAGACCTCAGTGATAAAAAGAATCTGGCCCATGGGCCTGATTTCTACTCTAAAATATATGGCCACTTACATACATACTCCACACATACTCCATATTGTATCTGACTTTTTGATGAAGTAGACCTCCTACTTACTTCTTCAAGTATGTTGCAGTGTTTATCTTTAAAAAGTAATTTTTAACAAATATCTACATTGCTCCTTTGGGAATGGAACGGTTGTGCTGTATTGAATTAGTAACTCGTGATGCCTCTTTGTCTACCTAAACACATCTTCTTCGTTCAGATTTAAAATATGTACGAAGGCTGTCAGGAAAAAATTCAGCCATAAATACCTCTATTTTTCATATCAAGTAGCGGGATACTTTCTGGACAACCTTCCTATATTAAATCTAGTCCTTCCGTGGGCAGTGAGAAAGCTTGGTATTCATGAGAGCCTTTCCACTTTTGCAGGGACCCACGTGTCTGTAATTTATCATGGCTGCCACTAGAGGGTGATAGTGTGATTATTCCCAAAGGATGCTTTTTTAGACGTCAAATGTTAAAATCCCTCATCATTAAAATTTTTACTGCACAATACAATAACATATTTTACATAAAAATCACAACTTGTCAGTATTTTACATGTTATCTGGAATTATTGATGTATGAAACGGAATATATAGTAATTTAAACAGTGTAGAAACATAGAATGAGACTGGAACTTTTTATGAAACGGGGGACTGAGGTGTAAGTGGAGGTCTGAGAAGCAGGCTGAGGCTAGCTCAAGTTGAGCCTCAAAGGCTATGCGAAGTAGTTTGATTTTTCTCTATGTGATATGAAAAAAATGAAAGTTTTTAAAAATCTAAACACCAGAGGACTATGACTGCCATTTTTAGAATTTTCTTTCATTATGAAACTTACATTTTCCATTAAAAAAAACTTTGCATCAAAGGAGAAGTAAATGAATAATGTAAAAGACAATCTTTCTAATCATCCTTCCTGAGCAAAATTAGTTACCATATTTTGCTTTCATTCATATGCAGTAATAATTCAGCTTGGTTTTTTCAGAGCAAAGGATTTTTGATGAGATATATTTTAAAAACATTATGGAAAAAACAAATGGAACTGAATTTGATATCAGGGTTTTCATTATTTTGAAGATAAGAAATTACAGGCAGTTAGGAGAAAATGTAAAAATTGGCTAACAGGTGTTTTAAACATTTTCCTTTTTGCTTAAAGAATGTCCTGAGATTTTCTTTCTTTCCTTTTTAGGTTCCCACAACAGTTAGATCAACTTTATCTATTGGATACACATCCATTACTTTGGGGATGAAAAATACACTTAATCCCATTTCCCCTTAAAATAAAAATCAAAACAAGGTTCCTATTTACTTTGTATTGAGCTACAGAAACTGCTTCAGAATTTGGCTATAGACTTATCACATTGAAAAAAAAAATAGTTTGGCTAAATTAATGCTGAGAAAGGGGTGGTAGCCCATGACAGTGTCTGCTTGGAAGACTGAAACAGAGGTGGACAAGGTACATCCTCTTTCTATATTTTTTTCTTGATCATGTGTGCTAAAGTGGACTTTCTGCAAAAAAAAAAAATCTAGTTAAACAACACTATGATATCATCAGATTAAAACAAAAATATTAAATAAATATGAAACAAAGAAGCTGTAATACTACGACAGGATTCAAATTTGTAGAAGTACTTTGGAAATGCGTCCATTTTTAATAAATTTGAAGTCATGCAGAGATAGCATGCATATATGTACTCATGCATATGCAGAACTATTTGCAATCCCTGGCTGACCCTGTCTCACTTTTTCTTCCACAGAAGATGGCTGTGACTCACACAGGAGATTTGTTCACCAGTCCTCAGGGCAGAGATATCTCTTCCCTGTAACGGTGACACCAGTATAGTAAACATTTCATTCAGTCACTATCAGCAACACCGAAGAGCACAGGGTGAGAACGGCCTGGCCCTTGTCGGAATGTGCCAATCCCCTAGTAAGAAACTGTGAAGTTCACATCTGGGTTTTTTGATCTCTGGCTCCTCTTCCTTCTCTATCTCAGAGAAAGAAGTAGCTAATGATGACAATTACTATTGTTTTGTTGTTGTTTTGTTTTTGAGAAAGAAGAAAGCAGCCCTTAAACTCCCAGAAACTAGTCTGGTTTCGTATTGTTGGGAGCTGGTCTGGTACTCACCATTAGGTCTTGCTGCTTTCCTGTTGAACAAAAAGAATCTCACAGAACACGTCATACAGGGTCACTCTGTGACACGGATAAAGTGAGACAAAGAACCAGACCATTTCTTAATTTTTTTCAAGCACAGATCAAAATTGCAAATACTATGCCGCATCCTGACTAATAGAAATGACTATTACCTCTTTTCTAATTGTAGTTTTAGCTTCATTCTACTTTTTTCTTCCATCAAGATAAGACCTATTAAGATACAGAATCATAAAATACCCATTTCCTGACAGTATCCAATCCAGGGTAAAACCATGCTTCCTACCAATATCACTAAATAAAATCCCAATCCTGTCTTTTCTAACCACTCTCTTACTGAAATACCCCACAAGTACCCAATGTGTACATTTTCTATTGCAACAAATAATAAATACCAACTTGTTCAAGTACATGGGTACCTCTGGCATTCTCTGGGTAAAAGGGAGTATCTCATCACATACATCATTCAAGGTAGAATATTCAAAGTTAAAAACATGACTCTCATACAAATATAGAATAAACACACATTGAATGTATTTACTCAATCCATTAAATAACCAGAGAATTAGTGTGATAAAGCTGGTTCAAAGAAAAAACATTTTGAGGCACTGGGTCTTCATACTTATTTTGAAAAAACTAAAAAAGTAGTTGTTAGAATAATAGATACAAAACTGGTCCTATAGCGAGTAAAAAAAAGAAAAAGAAATAATTTTGGTGGTGTCCTTTTCTACTGAAGAGAAATCTATAAGTTATTATGTAAATTTACAGTTTATTTAAATGTTAAATTACAAAATGAACTGCATTTAAAATTTCCTAGAGTAGGAAACAATTTTTGGGTGAGCTTGCTAAACATTTGTGTTTTAGGTAACACTGAAATGACATGCTGTACCCTTTATTCACATTCACATTTTTTCTTTTTCTTGATAGATATATCTACCCAACCTCTAGAGCATGCATTAAATAACTATCATACACAAAAGAGAAATGTTACCTATGATGGATAAACTACATATATAGTAAATTATCCAAACATGGCTGGCTGGAAAATACTAATATTTTTGAAAGATTAGCTCTCAAGACATACTGTAACTTGCAGACTATTTTTCATGGTTATAATCTGAAAATTCTTTAGTGTTTCTCTCTGCATTCCACAGGTAACTAACCCTGGTCTAATCCTGGGGTAGAGTAAAAAAAGCAAAAGTAATAATTCCTGTATTCCAAGCTCAGGACCTTTCTCTAAGGATTTGGGTAAAGTACTTTTTTCATATTAAAACAAGCAAGAATTATACTGGGAAAATAAATCGGTAACATTTACCGGGGTCTGTACTTTGTTAGCTGTAAGTACTTACAAATCCAGGCTTTCTGATTAGATTGCTTGGGACAAATCCAGATTCTAACTTTTATTAGAAGCATAATCTTTTTCCCATCCCTTCTCAGTCTTATTTATTGTATAGAGTTAGTAGGAAGAGTAAGGTTTTAGTCAATGGAAATTTAAGTACTAAACTTGGAGGGGAGTCCATTGACCAAACTATAGACTTGTCCTTCATGAATTTTGCCATCTAATAGATGAGACATAGCATATTTAGGAGAGAATTAAATATGGCAATCACATAACACATTAAGCATAATGTGTAATATAATACCTTCTCAATCAATGTAACTACTATCATAATTAAATATTATTTCTATTTTTTACATAAAAATATATAGAAAATAGCTAGAAAAACCCTTTATATAGCTTAAACATATTCTGCAACAATATTTAACATTAGTCTTCTTAAAAAATGTCTGTTTCCATAGATTAAGCAATACTAAAACTAAGAAAAAATAATTTTAACTCATTACCTAGTTAAATTCCAAATGAATGACCCTCAAATAAAAGAGGTTTGATTGCATTTAGTTGCCTAGAATGTGCCAGAGAAAAAAATCTGTTTATATAAATGTTTAAGGAAACTAAGTCTTCCATGTTCCATGAGAAGAAAATGCATCTATTATACTCCATAGTCTTCACCATATTTTCCAAGAGAAGATTTGGTGAGTAAAAATGATTATTAAAAATAGACACAAATAAGCAAATATCATTTTCCCTATGCTTATGAGAAAAATAAGATTATCATCAAAATAATATGCACTCAAGGGCCAAGTTAGGGAACAAATCTAGTTCATAACAACGATCCAATCAATTGTAAAATGAAAGTTGTTTCTTGTTGTTCTTTGGAAGCACACATTACTGTGACCTGAACTCCCGTTTAAAACACTAATCTTAAGAACTGCATGATTTCACTCATATGCGGAATATAAAACTGAAAGCAAAGAAAAAAAGAAATGAACAAACAAATAACCCATGGACACAATCGATAGTTTAATGTTTATTTGGGGACGAGTGGGTTAGGGAGGGGAGAAAGGGGAGTGGGTGGGAGAGGAGGGGAGAAGCTAAATATAAGGTGATGGAAAGAGAAGTCACATTAGGTGGTGAACTTATTATACAACAAGCTGACAATGCACTGTAGAGTTGTATGCCTGAAACCTATGTAATCCTTGCTAACAGATGTCACCCCAATAAAAAATAAATAAATAAAACACTAATCTTTCTGAGCAATATTGATAGTAGCACTAAATAATTACCTTGCATCCTTTCATGCCACTTGGTTGGCAGCTTCACAGTCTACAGAGGTAGCATGGACAGCAATTCTAAAGCAAGATTATTTTTCCTAATGAGTTCAATTTTGCAAGCAAAGCCATGCTAAAGCATATGAGAGCTGTTCGGAAAGTATCCAGCCATGCACTACAAAAAACAGAGGCATTTATGGCTGCATTTTTTCTGGACAGCTCTCATACATATTTAATAATGAACTATGCCTATACCAGCAGTTTACTGACTTGAAGAATGCATGCAATCAATAAACTTAAAAAAAAACACTGATGAACTAAATACTGGTATTGATCAATTTGGGATTTTAGAATTTGCTATCACAGCTCTTTTCATTGAAAGGTAAGGGATTCAAAGCCACGGAGTTTAGAAAATTCTTGGAATTCAGCATGCTTTAATACCAAGCAACCATTTAATTAATATCAATATTAAATACATTCTGAAATATAACTTGGTAGAAGATTTAGAATCTCTTTTCTTTCTTCCTCTCTGAGAGTTTTCAAATTTGTAGACAATAATGAGCACTTGTTTTTGTGCTTGCCTCTGTGTTGTACACTTTTACATGTATGTTATTTAATCACTTCACTCTCCTTATGAACTATGTATTATTAAGATTCCAGTTTAAAGATAATAAACCTCAAAATATAGAGATTACAATAACTTGGCCAAGGTCACAGTTTGGAGGAAATGATGTGTAAATGTGAAGTCTGAGCTTCCGCTCTTAACCATTCCTGTGCGGCCTTCATAGGTGTCACCACCTTCTCTGCAACTCAGGATTTTCTTGTACAGATCTCATATTAAATGCAATTTTTAAATTATTTTTCTATTAGATATAAAGGCAGAGTTCAGGTCACAACCCTAAGTGATAATACTGCAATTACACTAATATTGTAAAAATTGAATGTTATTTTTATTAATTTAGCACACAAGGTTTATGAGGTTTTCTCATATTGAATCTTTGATTCTTTTCTTTATTCTGGGCTCCACAGTATATCATTAGGCAAAGTCATAAAATCTCATTGATCAACAGGGTCTGTAAACAAATTAACCAATTTACTATAAAATGTGGAGGGTCTAATGCTGACTGTGTCTGTTTAGGAAATGGGAGTGCAGAATCAAGATGCACATCCAGTCATTATTCCTTTAATCCTATCTCAGTTTAAGACAGGATTAAAGGAATAATAACGATTCAGTGTAAAAAGCACTAGGGATGTATTTGCAACCAAAAGAAAAGTTAACTATGACTTAAGTAGGGCGAAAAAGGAGTCATCGAAGAGTGTTAATCTGAATTCTGCTGGAAGGACTTTGTCACCAAAGGTCCCTGTTACTAAATACATTAGGGGCATTGTATTGGGATATTCTTCAGGTGTCTCAAATTGGATATATCTAAATTTGAATTCATCTTTTGCCACAAATTAGTTTTTCATTTTTTTTTTCCATAGGAAACGGCCAATTGCCAAAGGACTCATGAGTAGGAAGTGGCTATACCCAGTACCTAACCCCAGTGACAAATCCTATACTTTTAGTCTGACTCTAGATCATGCATGTTTAACCATAATGGTTCACAGAGGACTTCAAATATGTTCCCCTCAAGGTCAATAATTTAGAAAAAAAAGAAAAACCTCTTTATACACATTTAAGGTGACACCAGAAATATTTTAAAACTTTGAATAACTGAAAATTATATAATTAGGGGCAATTTCTGTATATATTGATTTTTAAAAAAATACATCAATCTCTAAAATTTAATACATGAGAAAGAAATATAAAAGGTGTCAATGTGATACTCTATTAGTTAAGCACAGTGGTTAGGAGTAAAGACTATGCCTGGGTTCACACCTAGTTCTTCCTTAATTGTGTGATTACAAGTAAGCAATCGAATTCCACTCTGCCTCAATTTCTACTTCTTTAAAGTGAGAAAAATAATAAGACATACTTTGTAGAATTAATGTGAGAACTAAAATGATTAATATAAGTATGTTGTATTTTATTATTATGACATAAGTAAAGCACTTTGAAAACTTCCTGGAACAAAGTAAGCACTACATAAACAGCAGGTATTATGATTATTATCATATCCTTTTAATATATAAACAACCCTTAAAGGCAGAACTTTCAATAATTCCATTCCCATCTTGAAGTCAGATTTCCATTTCAATAAACTTTTATGTTCTTAATATAATGGATTTATATATAATCAAAATTATCATTATAATAAATGTTATGCTCACCTTTTCATACTTCCCTGCATCAAAATTTTTATGTAGAAATAAACTAAATGTAAAAGAATATTTTGCAACTTTAAAAATCTATTAAAATTTTCTTTTGTGTTGAGTATTACATATATTAGTATTGCATCATTGATAAAAAAATCAATATGCAATACTTTTATTGATAACATAAAAAATAAACATTTAAATGAAAATATGGAGTTTAATGGATTATATGAGTTTGCTGTTTTATTCTATACTATTACAACTCTATGGATGGTTTTATGTACTACTACATTAAAATGGCTTTTCTATTCTTACCTTTAAAATATTTAGAAATCTTTATATAAGTTAATATACAAGAGTGAAATGAGAATTTATAGAGATATGTAAGTTGATAGTTTGAACATACCACATTTTATTTTTAAAATTACATTATTTGTCATAAAAAATACTTGCGATTATTTATTATTCCCTTATTCCTCTTTAAATATTATTGATCACAGATTATTGGAGATCATTTTACTTGAAAATAATTTTTATTGCTAATACTAAGTGCCAATTTAGGCAACAATGCTTCTAAGTGCCTCGTTTTTTATGGCAACAAGGACTTTTTTTTCAAGCTGGGCAATGTACCAGAGTAATATCCTAATGGGTGAAATACTGTCATTCTCCCACCCCCTTAAAATTAGAGAAAAGAAAGAAGCCACAGGTACATTCTCTGGCAGATCTACTTAAGAATATAATACAGATAGCTTTTTGTAATGTAGAAATTGATTAAGTTAAATTATTTAAGAAAAATTTGGAGCGCCTCTGGGGCATGAATAAGCCCGTTTGAAGGTCACTACTTTAAAGCACTGTCAAACTAGAAAGTGCAATTATTATTGATATCTCTGCCCCTTCACATGACTTCCCACCTATTTTCTACATTCAATCAATCTGACATGGAATTTATTCCATTAATTCTACATTAAAAATATTTTCTAAATTGGGTCTTTCTTCTATAGAGCTACTGCCTTTGTGAAGTCATATAATCATGTTTCTCTTGGAAGTTAGTGTCTTGACATCAGTTTCCCCAATTCTAAGTGACTTGCTCCATAGTTTCCGGAGTTATCATTAGTAAAAACAAACAAAAGTGATTACGTTAATTTTTTCACACCAAACTTAATTAGCTTCTTATTGTTCAAAGTAACATATAAGGTGCCTTACAACGTTTCCTCACCCCAAACACCCACTTGAATCTTTCATCACTTCTTCCTATGGGTCCTAAAATTCCAGCACCATTGAATTAGCTGTTCTCTAAATGTATCCAGTGCAATCAGGGTCATGAAACATCACATTTCATTTCTACTCCCTTGGACTCAGCTTTTTCTTCTTCCTGCTTTTCTTTACCTGTGACTATATTTCAGTATTCCTTAAAAATCCCAGACAATGTGTTTCCTCACTCCCATTACACCAATCCAAGACAAACAACAAAACAAAATATAGTCACTCCCTCTTATAATGACAATTAGTCTATATTGGAGAAAAATGCGATGCATGGTCACTCTGATTTTAGCAGCAGTAAAATTGCCTAGTTGATTTGTCTTTCCTATTAGTCCAGGATTGTCTTTGTAGTATATGTTGTGTTTGATCAATATCTGTACCTTGGTATTTAACATACAATCATATCTCAATATTTTGAAATGAATGTATATAAGCTTATAGACTCAGATGTATTAAAAACAATGCATAGTGAGTTATTTTATGTACATATATTGACTAATATTGCACAAATTTTAGCAAGGTTTTTGGCATATGGAATAGTTAGGGTTGTCTAAGGAACTAATCTTGCTTTATTTGAATCACTTTCTATATTTTGTTATTAATGGAAATTTTTATTGAATTTCAAAATACTTACAGAAAACTAAAAAATCATAAATGCACTTATATTTATCAAGTTTGATAAATTTAAAAAAGTGCAAACATCTATGAACCAGAAAACAAATTGAAAAATGAATTGTTAGCAGAATCCTTTGGGATCCCTTTTTGCCTATTTCCAGGCACTACCTTCCCTACCCTTGGATCAATAATATTTTGACTTCTAACACCTCAATTAGTTTTCCCATTATGCTATGACACAAAAGTTATATCATATTGTATGCATTCTCTTGTATATCATTTTCTTTCAACACTGTTGTTTGAGAACTTTTTGACAGTTTTTACTAAATCTGAAGACTATGCATACTGTATGAATTAGAAATTAATATATATCTGTGTATATGCAATAAGCACACACACCAAAGATGAGCTAAAATACTGAGAAGCACTATTAATAATTTTCTCAAACTTAAAATAAATTAAAATCTATCACTAGTGGAATTCAGCATACTCAACTGTACTCAAGTAATGAAATGTTATACAGAATAGAGAAACCACATGCAACAGTATATTGTTGAGTGAAATCATTCATATTTCTCTTTAACCCCTGCCATTGATGACTTAAAATTATTGGGAATTACAATTTTTAAAAATTAATCCAAACACGTGCTATTAAAACAAGCTACTTGGGAAGCCACTAACTTATGCCCAGTAATATTGAATTTCAGAAAAATACATAATTTCCTGGTAGTCACCAAAAGTATAAAAGCCTTTCAAAGTAGCCCTTCCAGACTGTTTGCCCTTTAATACAGGTGGATGATTAGATAGACGATAGATAGATAGATGATAGAGATAGATAAATAGATAGATGATAGATAGATATGTAAATGCATATATACAGAGAGAAGGAGAAAGAGATGGAGGAAGGAGGAGAGACAGAATATAAATCTAAAGATACAACAAACACCAATTTACCAGGTAAGTATAATTTAGACAAAACTCCATAGCTTTCTATTTACATATATATTTCTTCAAGAATGCTTATATACCATTGTCTAAAGTCTCAACTACTTTTTATAGACTTTGAAATCAATACCTTATCTACTATGTTCACATATAAAAGTGTCTCACTCCATTATAAGGTTATAATTCTTACATTATTTTGTATTTCTAATGAATGAAAATTAAAGATAATCATTAGTAATATTTATATAATTTATGCAACAATAAGATGTCAATTTTGCCATAAATGCATAATAAAATAATTTTAAGACATCTTCTTACTGGAAAATGCAAGATGATCTGCAGCTTCATACAAATTATAGAGACATGAATGTTTATAATAAGTGATATTAAAAACAACACATTTGAACATTTGGGTTCACATTTGTTATATAAATTTTCTTTTAAAACAAGTTACATACTTTTTGCTTTTATAACCAATTATTAAAAATAAATTTTCACTTGTATCAGCTTTTAATGAAGAACAATATATACTCACCCATATAGCAATAAGTTTTCAAAACAAATAAAATGCCATTGAAACAAAATTATCCATCTGTATGGTATACAGTGAGCCAGAGTAATGCATTATAAATGTATTATGAAAGGGTTATTATGTTCAAGTTAATTTTAAAACAACAGAGAAGAACACTGTTTAGCAGTAAACAGGAATTGTTTTCACAAGCAAAATGCACTGTTTTAACTATTTTACAGCTAATCCCACATCATTGAGAAGAGCTATATTACACGCAATCTGAGGAATGTAAAACGAGTTGGATGGATAGTAAATGGCAGAGATATTTCTCATAGTATTTTTAAAAGTTAATTATTTGAATACAAAGAAACTCTAATAATATGCATACTGTTAAAAAAAAAGAAACAAAGAAAATGCTGACACAGACCATGCATGGTCCAGAAATGTCTTAAAAGTGAAAGTCATGAATATCCTCCAACATAAATGCTAATGAAAAATGCTCTGGGCACCAACCTCTACACTTGACTTATTCAATTGTAAATGGCATTTTGGCAAAAGCAATTTTTATACATGGAATTATCGCTTAAAGTGGAGCAAAAGATAGAAAATAAAAATGAAATTGAAGTGGAAAAAAATGAGAGTTGTTGGGGGAGTTTAGGTTTTTATCTCCCAGAAAGATAAAATTTGAATGCTTTTACTTTGCATTAATTGTTTTCATTAGTCCTTCCTCCCCTCATTCCTTCCTTCTTTCTTTCCTTCTTTCCTTCCTGCCTGCCTTTACTTTTTCTCTTCTTTCCTTCCCATTTCCTTTTCATTTTCTGCTTCTCTACTGAGTCCCACACAGCTTTTCCATGAGCTCATAAAAATACAATTAAATTAGATTTTCAAAAACCTAGAAAATTTTAATATTAGTTTGCTTGATCATTAAAGAAACATTTATTGATTACAATTATGGAAGGGAATCTGAGATCTGGCAATGAAATTATGAATAGGAATACTTTCAGTGTCCAGTAACATTACAGTCTAGAGTCTTATATGGAATAAGTACATTATAAGAAAGTTGTTAAAGGCACTAGTAAACGTGGTTTTTGAGTCCAGTCCTAGAATAATATCCCAAAGAAATAACTGAGCAATTTCCTTTGAGAATGTTGAGAAAATATGATAGGAAAGGTCATACATAGATATTCACGAATTGAGCAGGTCATTCCAAGATAAATATAAGTAGGCTGATGTGAGATACAGCTTTAAATGGAACAGAAAACAGTATTGTCTCATTTCAAACAGTACCTGTGATCAACCTAGTCTCACTGGGCTAAATTCAAGGTGTCAGTACCATTGTTTTCTGTCCCATGTAAAACAATACATTTCATCAGCCTAAATATAAACAAGAAAGAGTAACTTGGAACATCATGGTATATTCACACCAAACTATATAGTTGGGCATCACAGATTACTAGAGGAAGTAGTCCATACATGAAGTTAGCCAGTCAAGAAAGTGCCTGATTAAAGAAGATTTTGTGTACCATTTTAAGTACTTTTACTTCAGACTGTAGAAAAAAGAAGCAATAGTCAAAACAAGGATAATAGAAAGGACACATCTTTCAACAGAATTCCAAATAATATATGTAGATCCTCTTCCATCCAGGATATGGAGCTTATGTCCTCTCTTCTTGAGAGGGGGCTGAACTTAGTAATTGACTTCCAAATAATAGAGTATAGAAAAGAAAAAAAAACTCATAACTTTAAAGTGGAAAAAACTGGCACATATAACTGGAAACAAGTGATCAAGGTTAACATCAGCAAGGATAATTCATGTTAATATTATTTGCCTTCTGATATGTTATGATGAGAAATCCACTTCACCTCTGTGTTAGTGTTTCCTCCCAAAAATGACCCGTCTAGTCACCAGATTAAAAATAATGATGATGATGATGATGATGATGGCCTGCTACAAAATACCTCTCCAGTACTTTCTTTTTTTAAAAAATGGAATCTGTTGGGATGACATTGGTTAGTAAAATTATATAGTTTGGGGGTATATAATTCTATAATACATCATTTATGTGTTGCATTGTGTGCTCACCACCCATGGAGGAGGGAGGGGGGTCCAATATTCATATATAGTGATGAAAGAAAAACTGAGTCTGAGTGGTGACCTCACTGGTATTTTTCAAAACTATCAATGTTATGATAAACAAAGAAAGTCTGGGACACTGTTACAAACCAGTTGAGATTAAGAAACTTGATAGCTAAATGAGGTGTAGTATCCTGAATGGGATCCCAGAACAGAAAAAATAAACTAATGGAAAATTTTATGCAATCCTAATAAAATCTGTGGTTAATAGCAATGTGCCAATGTTAATTTCTTAATTTTAGCTAAGATCTTAGGTGCCACGATTATGGAGTTTGTTAACATTAAGGGAAACTAAGTGAAAGGTGTAAGAGTACTGCCTGAACTCTATTTGCAATGGCTGTGTAAATCTAAAATTATTCCAAACTTGGAATTAAAAAAACAAAAAAGACCTGTGGACACCAAAGCAACAGCAAATGGACTGGTAGCTTGGTAGCCAGTTAGAAAAGTGCTAAGTTTTCACCAAGGCCATGGGTAGGGGTTGGCGATAGAGCACTTGGAGCCTGGTTAAGTGTGGGGAGTGCAGTGAAGACTGAACATGAATTTTTGGTCAGTTTATCAATACGGAGAGGAAAAAAGTCAAGTGAGGAGAAAGGGTGACAACTGTTTCCATGGTAGACATACTTCATCCTTCTGTATGATATTCATTCAGAACTCTCAGAAATGTATCTTTAAATATAATTCTGAAGCTGAGGAGACACAGGGTGGTAACCAATCTATGAATAGAAGTTTCATTCACTTTGTGTGAAAGTAGGTTGATTTTATCAACATACCCCAGATAATTAATGTAGTATATACTGTTGATGGACATTGGCACTGTTTCTGATTTTAAAGACAAGGTCTGGTGTTAAAAAACCTTTTTATATACATTTTCTGGTGCACTTAACACTTTCACTTCTTTACTTATATAGTCTACAGGCAGACATGTTGAGGTTTAATTGGCACAAAAATCAACACTTCCGGTGCTCTTCATTTTTTTTCTGTAGATGCAGATTTCTCACTGGTGTAACTGTCATCTGCTTTAATGACTTCCTGTAACATTTCTTGTAGGACTGGTCTGCTATGATATGGTTTTATTCTTTCAGCTTTTTAAGTCTGATTATGTCTTTACTTCAGCTTTGTTTTTGAGTATATTATTGCCAGTTATTTAACAGCATACTGAATTTCTTTTCTTTCTTAAAGATGTTGCTCCCTCTTTCTTGGCTTACATTGTTTCTGACCAGAGTGCTGCTGTAACCTTCGTATTAGAATCTCTTTATATAATGTGCATTTTCTCTCTAGATACTTTTAAGATTGGTTTCGAGTATTTTAGTGATAGTGAAACAGTGTAATTTTCTTCATGTTTCTTGTGAGTGAGATTTGTTGGTCTTCTTGGATATAGTTTTAAATAAAATTTGAAAACTTTCACCCATTATTTTTTCAAATAAAAAATTTAAGTCCTCCTCGTCTTAAAATAATTTAACTCCAGTTAAATTATTATTAGTCTGACTAATGTGCCACTTCTGATGATGATCTGTTCATCTTTCTTTCTCCTGATATTTTACTTTGAATAGTTCCTGTTGTCTCAAGTTCATCATGCCAAAAAATGTATACATATTTTAAGAAAGAAAACAATTGTAAAAAATATATAGCAATACCAAAAGATGAATACAAGTTATCTTTTACTTCTGCAATTACAAGAGGTGCTCAAAGTGGTTATTATCAGCATCCAGACACTTCTGATTACGGCGAACTACTGCTTGGGCAATGTTGTCTAATGTGTCCATTTGTATCTCTGGGCATGCTGTTTCAATTTCTTCCCAAAGTACCACCAGTGTAGCCAGTTTTCTACAGAAAACCACGTCCTTTAAGGTCATCCATAGGTAGAAATCAAGGGGTGTTAAGTCAGGAGAATGTGGGAGAAGTCAAACAATGTTCTCAATTTCATATATCACTTCCCAATGGTCTTGTGCTCCTTGAATGACAACTGTGCTTCTGCCATTTTCTTTGACTGTCCTGCCTGTCACATGGTGATGCTAGTATTCATTTGATTAATGCCATCTTTTGAGCAAATGTCATACTACACATTGCTGCTGTCATTCAATCCAACTTGGAAAAGTAATACAAAGATAACATCTCTTAAAGTATGCATACATTTTTTGGCACTCCTGGTTTTTCATTGTGGATCCACCACCCAGTCAAATCTTCTTCCATCACTATATACTTGACTTCCTTTACCCTCTTTTACCATCCCACTACCCCTTGCAGAGCCATGACCGCTATAGGAACCTGCCCCTCTCCCCTTTAGAGATTCAATTATTCTGTTTCCCTCAGCACTCCAGGTGAGGTAAGACACAAACAGCCTTTGAGGCAGCACCCGAAAGGACAGGGACCTTACATACATGTTCCATTCTATATTCCCTCTGAGGAAGAGGTTGTTGGCCAAAGCAATCTCATTAGGCTCTGAGTTGTGCTGGCTTAGAGGAAAGGCCGACGTGAGTAAAGTAAAATTGCTCTCCTTACCCATCTCAAGGTGACTATTCTAAGCTTTGTGTGTATCTGGGGTACTGCTATTAATATTTCTTAACTGGATTCTGTAGTTTTTGGTAGTTTTTAACAAAAAGGCAATAAAAATTTTTACTTATAAACATTTCATAAATTTTAAATTTATGATGAATTATTAATATTACTTTTAATGAAATGCCATGATTTCCTTACTAAGCATCAAAATGTTTAGTTTCCTTACTAAACATATAGATAAAATATTCATGTGTTACATGAATACAAATTGCTTATTTTTGTCTACTAACACTTAGGGAGCATGATTTTTTTTTTTACCTTAGATCATGTTTTTCTATTTTTGCTATGTTTCAGTTGTTATATTTTCAGTTTTTATTCCTAGTCCTGAGCAATAATAAAATTAGGTCAATATTTCACAAATTATTTTGAATGAGTAAAATATTGATGATAATATATAAAATATAATTCAAGATGATATTATTAAATTAAGGAGAAAACCAAACTTTAATATGAAATGTTTTATATAGCATGGTCACTTCAGTGAATTTGCAAATGTAATGGTTTTGAATAAGTAACCGAAACAGAATAAAACAAAAGAAGTGAGAATCAAAGTGTAATGATGAATATCTGAAATATAAAATTTATTGGACTTATACTATGGAATCATTGCCCAGCAGGTTGTTTTTCTAAAAGTCTTCAAAGAGCATCCACAATGAGAATCATTTTTGTTTTTTAAAAATAAAGCAAAGAATACTCCAGGAAACAGTGTATTTTCTAGAACAAAAACAAAGTAATGTTCACCATACAATATTGATTAATTTTGTTGCTAAAGGCAAGAGTGTGCCTCAGAACAGAAACATCATTCAAAGTTGTCCCACTTGTAGCAAAACATGCCCAAGTCAAACTTTTTTAAAGAATTTGGGAAAATCAGATATAATATTAATGAGAATATTATTCTCACAAAGTAGAAAAAGCTATTGGCAAAATTCCTCCATCAAATGATAGTTAAACTTCATATAATATTAATGTATTTAATGTGGATAAGCAATTATTATTTTATATGCATGCTAGAAGATTGTTTAATTTGCATTTGGACAAAAATACTGATTTAGAGAGTATAAATTAGCCTTTGCCATATGAGTAGTTCATATAGGAAGGAAATGTGCTTACATTTTTTTTCTTTTCCCTAAATTCAGTACTAGTCATAAAATATTTTTATTTACTTATTGGTTATTTTGTACACCATGATTTAGACTGTAAATGATTAGCTTTTATTAAGTACAGTCTCTATGCATAGCAAGGAATGGGCTTTCCTAAAATGCAAATATATATATATTTGCTTTAGTCATACAAAAAGTGTGCTGGCAACAATATTCTATTGTTATTTTTTGATTTGAAAAAAATAAAAATGCATAAAGTGGGTACCATTATTGATCTTCAGTGTGGTTTACAAAAAAAAAAGAGTTAAAGGCACTGCTTTGATATAATGAATTATATTAAGTATAATAGAACAGTGTCCACATGAGTACTGAAATGAGAAATTAAAAGTATACATTTATGACACCAGTAATGCCAGAATAGACTTTGTGATGATAAGTAGTTTGTAAGCTATGTATGTATATGATGTTATTATAATCCTGAATAAACTGAACTTCTTACTGAAATGGTCAGAATACAATGATTATTTAATTTAAGGTAATGTATAATAATTATAGTAAATGGCCTCACTGATAAAAGTTTGAATGTTAACTAACACTAGATTTTTTTTTGTTTTTATTTGTCAGATAAAGGAAATAATGGCATGTTATTGAATGTGTTTTAAACTATATTCAAAAACTACAAAAAGAAGTGAAGAAAAGTTTTTCAGTGGTGAATGCATTCAGAAAGTAATGAAGAATATTTGGTTTCTTAGCAAAGAAACCAAATCTAGTAGTAATGGGGTATAATATGTTTACTGGCATAGCACCTGTTAGAACACAGAAAATATTGTCTGATGGGAACCCTCAGCATGTTTGAGAGCCAAAACTACAGTAGATACCAGACACTTGCTGCCTTACCTGATAACCTCCAACTGTATTCACATTTTATATTTCGGTTACAAAAATTAACCAAAACCCCAAACATTTTAATGAAAAATCTTTTATGATTATTTATTTAACTAATATTTATTAAAAACTAGGTTACAATGTTCTAGATATTAGGAGTGTAAAAGTGAAGAAAGAGAAACTGCTAAAAAAAAAAAAGGACAAACAGAGTGAGGGAGGGATGAGAGGGAGTGGGAAAGAGAGTGAGAAAAAGAGAGAGGGAGAAGGGAGGGAGGGAGGAAAGAAGGAAGGGAGGAAGGAAGGAAGAAAAAGAAAATCAGACAAAACTCTAGTCATAAAAAGTATGCATTCTAATGAGTAAGAAAATAAATATAATTATATAAGATATATAGTCTGTTAAAAGATGATAAGTGCTTTGGAGGAATATGAAGAGATATCTGATGGGGAGCAGAAATATGGAACTAGTGATATTATATAAAGTGGCAAAGCTTGTCTCATTGGGAAGGAGAATTTGGATAACTATTTGAGGTACCTATGGGAGAATGTCTTAAGATATGAGGGGATAACTCAGTGCTATAGTCAACACATATGTTTGGTGATTGATTAAATACTGGTGGTGCCCACTTTCATAGTGAACAAGCCTAAATCCTGCATTAAATGACATTCCTCCTTATCTGTTTAGAGATTAAGAGTAAAGACTGTATCAGTAGTGTTATCTGGTTCAAATGCCACGTTCAAGTCAACAATTGATGTGTAATATGGGCTGTATCATTCTACTACATGATTTTGAGTTTCCTCAAACATAACTGTGGATAAAAGTAGCACTGAACTCACAGGTAACTGTGACACAAGAAAGACATGAAAAGCGAAGTGTCTTACATGTTGCAAGTATGCCATAAAATTTATTTCATAGTGTTGATTTTACACATCAGCTTTGTTCTGAAATCAAATTTCCACAATATTGCTACCTTCTGCAAATTTCCTTCTCTGATCAAACAGAATTACTGTGACGATATGAAAGGATGCTCTATTCTATTAACAACAGTTACAATGCTACTCAATGCACATATCTTAGTGGCATAATATTAGACAATACTTGGATGGCCTTAGAGGGAAATGTTTGTATATATCTAAATAGAAGATTAGTATCATTATTAATAACATTTATTAAAAATTACTATTTTTCTTAAGTAATTCAGAATTCTATCCATCACCACTTATGTGTTCACAGGCTTCAGAACCATCCAATAATAGCCATTGCAAAACAGTGACAATTGAGTCTTACAGTAGCCATTAATACAATGTTACCTAATTTCTCCATGTTTATAGAAAACTTTGAGCATATGAAAGCAAGAGTTTTCATTGAAACCATCCTGACTTTTATGTGAAATGAAGTTCTGAATCCATGTAGTGCCAATTTCCCTAATTTTGGAATATATATTTGTAGTAGACATACTTAGTGACTGATAGGTTTTTCACATTGATTCCCTGATCTGTGGAATGAGGGCTGTTACTGCAGAAATGTGGAAGCCACTAGAACTACCTCTGCTCAGGATATGAACTGCCCAGCCCTGTGTCCTAATTCAGTCCAAAGGCAGCCTACTAGCCTTTTCCTTCCACAATACACATAGCTTCATTAAATTGATAATCGTGCCCTATGACTAAAGCCAATGAAAAACTCCAACCCAAATCAGGAAAACCACTAATGGTGCAGACCCTTTAGGAATAAGATATGAACCACCCACCAAACAAAGAACCATAACCAACTGAAATGCTTTCTGAAAGCAAAGGGAATTTAGAATGGGGTTGGAAAAACTAGCTATAAATATTGGCAATGACCATGTGACCAACAGCAGAACAGACTCTCATTGCTATGAGTAAATTCTTCCTATTTGTTATGAATATGTATTCATATTTGTTTTGAATATACTCATAAATATTTATTTTCTTTCCTCTCTTATGCCCATATCATCTAGAAAAAGTTCTATTAAGAATAGTTGACCCAGCATATTTTAATTTACAAGATACGTAGGATTGCCTACCATGTTGCCTGCAAACATAAGCATGGAGTGGTTTTCTCCTTAGAGCTTCTGGAAGGAAGCAATCTTGCTGACACCTTGATTTTAGACTTTTAGTCTCAAGAACCAAGAAAGTATAAATTTCTTTTGCTTTGAGCCACACTGTTTGTGGTGGTATTTTTTAATGGAAGCCCTAGGAAACTAATGCAAATGTAAATAGTTTGCCGGAGGGTATTGCCCTTTAAAACTAATTCAAATGTGAACCTGCAAAATATCAGGTGCCAGAATTTCACATTACTGAATCCAGTCAAGTCTTTAGCTTTTGTTCATTACAAGATTTTTAGTTAATTTACACACCTTAATATCAGGTCCGTGGGCCCCTCATTAGTTGTGTCTCTGGTTATTTCTGTAATGTCCTTGATTCTCTTATTATTTTGAAAACCTCCCACTTTGCAAATGAAAATTTTGATAGGCTAGTTTGAGATGTATATTAAGAAGCAAGTTAGTAATTATTTTAAAAATAAAATAGAAAAACAAACAAGACATGGAATGCAGACTTTACTGTAGCAATGATTTCAAACTTTAGAGTGCATTGGAATCACCAGGTGTCAGGGTGGGTGGTTGTTAAAACCAGAATGTCTATTACCAATTTCAGAGTATCCCATTCAGTAGGACTGGCTGAGACTCAATAGTTGTATTTCTATTAAGTTCTCAAGTGATGCTAATGCTGTGAAAAGTTTATAGTTTGAAAACCACTAACCTAAAAGAAACAAGAGATGATGTTTTTAACATAGCGTGCACAGTGCAATAGCTTAGAACAGACCTTTCAAATAGTGTCTATTTTTATATATCTTATTTCTAATATTTCTGGCTTTCTGGCTCTAGTAAAATAACCCAATAGCCTGAGTTTTCTATTGTTTTGAACTTGTCTCCTTTTTCATAGTACAGGTAAGATTTTTGGTTTATTATTTTGTGGTAAGAGAATGATTATTGTCTTCAATTTCAATGTTGTTAATTCCACAGCACCATCATTTCCCAACTAGACACCTACAGCAACTCTCTAAAGGTCTCTTAAAATATTTATAAAAATATAAATTTAAATGAATTTTGTTCATGTAAAGCCTTTGCGTAAACTTTCTATGACTTTGCCACTGAACTTGAGATCAAAATATAGACAACTTAACTTACCTGGCAAAATCCCATTTAAGCTGTCCCTTAACCTTTCTCTCAAGTTTTGTTTTCCCTTTCCTGTACACCACTGAAAATTAATTGTGTTGCCATTCTGACCTTTTTTTAAAAAATCTTAATGGGCTATTTCTTGCCTTTAAGGTCATGGTACATACTGTTTTCCTCTGGTTCTCTATAATTCTGGGTTTTAGTTTAACATCAGAACTTCTCAGAAATCATCCATAGCTTTCTTTTTCTATGCAGTTCAATAAGTGAATATATGTTTGTGTCTCACAGGACACTACATAGGAAATTTTATGATTCGTTTCATTGAAAATTTTTATTGTTCCTGGTAGATAGAGTAAAAGCGGCGTGATAGCAAAATCAAAATTCCTATTTTTCACCATGTAATCACTAAAACCTCACACAATATGTTGCACAGGCTAGCGTCCAAAAATGTACTTGTTAAATCACAGTATGAATTAATTAATTAAATTTATTTATAAATGAACTTGGAACTTCCCAGACTGGTAGTCATATTAAAAGTTTCAGAAATAAGATTATTTCATAAATATTAATAGAATGAAAAAAATATGAATGGATTTAATGACATACTTCCAAAAGCATTTGTACTGAAACAAAATTGAAGAGATACATAACTCATAACTATCTTTTAAAAACATTTTTAAGAAAAATGAAATTTAAGTATGTATGAATTTTCAACATATAAATTTAAATTTATATAAATATATAAAAATTTAAATGTATCAATAAAATTTAATATATATTTTTATTTATAAAAACATATTTTGATGAGAAAATAAAGAACAATGTTAACATAAACAATATGAATGTTGATATTGGCTCTAATCACAGTGTAGCATCTGGTAATAAGAAGTTACATCTAAAAATATTCTAGAACTTTAACCCAAAAAATAAAACACTGTCCATTTCATCATGCAATCTGTTTCCACTGATTTACCCAAATTCTACTTTGGTATTTTACATACAAATGAACATACATGCTTTAATATAAATTTTAGAACATCTAGAGTAATGTAAAAGAAGTTCACAGAGTTCTCTGTAGTGTGTCTCTCAAAGTGAGGGATGTGCGTGGTATACAAATGAAGGTTGTTAAATGGTAATTCAACATGAAGAGATCCTGGTGATTATTGCACAATGTGAATATAGATACAATCATCAAGTTATATACATTAATTACACATAAGCGGCAGTCTGAAAGCACAAAATAAACAAACTTGCCAACAAACCTCAGAAAAAAAGTTTGAAAAAGAGATATGTCATATTCTATGTCCAAAATCAATACCTAGAAAACCTGGAAAGTCATGCTGCTAACTCGGTAGACAATTGAACTGACCTTTTCACAGTACTCCTTATCTGCCACTACAGCCCAAGTGACTGCTAACACCATTGATTTCAATTCTGCATGCCAAGAAAGCAAGTGCCTCTATGTTGTTTATTTCACTTTTATCCTTTTAATAATTTGAGTTGATCTTAACAGTGCTATATCAGAGTAAATGTGTGCCAAAATTGATTAAACTGTACTGATTAATGATGCCTTTAAATTAATGGTTCTTTTATTTTAAAAGTGAGAATGCTAGGTTTGTAGTAGATATATTGCATAATATCTGTGGATCTGATTTCCCTCCCCCTCCCCCTCCTCCATCTTTCTGTCCCTCTCCCTCTCTCCTTCTGCCTCTTTCTCTTCCCTCGCTTCTTCCTTTTACTTTTTTATTTCATTATTTTTTCCCTTTTTAAAATTAAATTTATTGGTGTGATATTGGCTAGTAAAATTATATAGGTTTCAAGTGTACCTTTCTATAATACCTCATCTACATTGTGTGCATTGTGAGCTCATCATCCAGAGTGAGTTCCCTTTCCACCATGTCTTACCAAAATTCAGTTATTTAAGAAATATACTCATATCATAAATTAAAATATTAACATGTGCAACTAAAATGTACTCTTTTTCTCATGCCTTTAAGTCCATTTTGTAAATATCCACTTAAATATAAATTATTAGGAAATCGTACGATATTATACAAGGTCCATAGGGAATTAAAAATAGAGACTTTGATGTAAAAGTAACTATTCCATAGTTTTCAGAATATTAGCTTCTATCAATGATCATATACAAATTAGACATAATCTATACATAAATTATTCTGATATTAAAATAGCTACCTGGCATTTATTATAAGAATTAAAATAATTATATAATCATGTATTGTTTAGTGCCTGATATTATTCAATCAAATAATTAACTTGATAGTTATGTAGTATGGTTGGCAATATTAGGACGGCTATATGTACTACAGCAATATTCTAGTTGTGAGAATCAAACAATAGAAATTCATCAAGCAAAATGAGTTTTCATAGATATAAGTGTTACACAAGGTTTTTGTTGTAAGAACTCTTTCAAGAGCAGTGACATGCTTAGGCTGGGGCCAGGACAGGAGGTCAGAGAGATTCAAGTGTGAGAAGTCAATCCAATATTGTTGGCTTTAAAGGTGAATGGAGCCATCAACCAAGGAACGGGAGACACTAAGGGACTGAGAGAGGCTCCTGGACAACACTCAGCAAGGAACAGGCACGTCAGCCCTACAAGAGGAGTTGGATTCTGCCAATATCCTGGAAAAACTGGAAGGAAATTCTCTCCTAGAGCATCCAGAGGAGACCCTAGGAAGCCAATGCTTTGATTTTGGCCTTGAAAGACACAAAGCAGAGGAATCAGTTGAACCCACCTGGATTTATGATAGAGCAGTGGAATTATGTGTGGTGTTTTCAGTTGCTAAGCATCAGGAAATTTTCCTCTGGAAGCAACAGAAAACTATAATAATACAAACAGACATGATAAGTCACAGTATAAAAAATAGACATTTGTCTCAAACTATTCATCCCACTATAAGATGCCCCTCTTTCCTTTCCAACACCTAAATTTCAGAAGTAGTGCCTTTCTTAAATTCCATAGTTAAAGTTGTTCCTCTCTAAAATCAAACTGCATTTACAATAAGAGCTACACAATCTGAACATTCATCATGTTCTCTCTTGAATACTTCTGGGTTACTGTAAGGAAGTTTTCATCTCAGTAAGATTATGTATTCCTTCTGGGCAAGGACATTCTGAATATACAGGACTTTCTCTTCAATATATACCTCAGGAAGATACAAAAAGGTAAATTTTGAGAAAGACAAAATAAAACACTCATCGAAGCACAACTGGGATCCTGGTATCAATGTTTATTCTCCATTCATTTGCATTATTTTTCCATCTATAATAATTAAGAGTAGCCTCTACTTTAAGAAATTTGAAGTCACTCCCTTGAATCCTCCTCCTTTTATACTGTGACTTTAGTTCTCCTTTTGCTTTGTGATTTTCTCTATCTACTGGGCAGTCTAGTTCTGTTTGTTCAATGCTGACTAAGCATATTTTCTGCTCATTCTGTAGATTTTCCAAGTTTCACTTCCCTCCTGTTTACATAATTTTTAAAGAACAATCATAATTAGTTTTTCAAAACACAGAAAGAAGGCTGTCTCTGATTTCTTTTTAAAATCAATGAATAACTTCCCAAAATAGAGACATATTTTTATTTGGTATGAGCATTTCAAGTCAAATGTTGGCATAACACAATATTATTTGGAGACTGTTCCAGACAGAACTGTGATTATAGTTATTTAACTTGTTTATATTTTTTTGAGTTTACACAGAAGAATTAATAAAGAAAAGGATGAGACTAATAGCAATTTTAAAAATTGAATATATAAAGCCTAACAATTGTTGAAAGTGTAAGTTGAAAGAATTGTTATAAAATGTTTGTTATTCATGTAAAATGGCAATAAAGATAATTTCTATTTAACAAATGATTTTTTGTTTGCCTATTACCTAAGGGTTTTTAAATAGTAATAAAAATTAAGCTACAGTTAATTTTCCAAAGATTCTCTGAATTATTAATTAATATGGCATAAAATTTTTTCTTTAAACATATTTCTCATTCTCCTACTTGCCGTGGTTGCAATATAACATACCATCTATTAATCTCAAATTATTTTAATATGAATACTTTGTTTGAAAATTCTTAGATATAAAATAGTAACTATTTAAAAACAATTCTTATTCATAGAAAACATTCTATAGTAAACCAATTTGAAAATAAATGCAATGATTAATATATTTCTGTCCTTGGCTTTATTCTAAGTGCAATACTTATGTATGTTCTCTTGATATTTCATTGATGTCATACTTAGAAAAACAACAGAGTAGATATAAACAAATTATCCCTGTATAAATTAAGCCATGTGACAACTCTATAGAATACTCGCATGTATTTATATATAAGCTATACATCATTCTGATAAAATTAGTTATAAAAATATTTAAGATAGTAACATTAGTTAGAAAAATACATTTCACAAAGTGTTTAACTGTTCAGTGAATGGAAAATAATTCTAATATGATCTTGTCCTCAGAAATTATAATAGAATAAATGAAGAGAGAGAGAGAGAGCGAGAGAGAGAGAGAGAGAGAGAAGAGAGAGAAAGTGAGATTATTTGCCAGTGTAATAATTGGTAGAAAAAAATTATTTCGTCTGTAACATAACTTTTGTTAAAGAAAATACTATCAGCTATGTGTTAGGATTTATGGCTGGTTTTCATCTGATCTAAAATATACCTGTTCATTTTATAAAGAAATAAAATCATTGTTCTATGAAATAAGAAAGAAAGGTACTTTGAACATTAGTGACAGAATAATTTATTTTTTTCCTCCAGAATGATTTTAAAGGCCATCATTGCCAATGGCAATTAATTTATAATAATGATGATAAAGAGAAAATGGTAGTGAAAACTTCACTGAGGGATACCTTCTATAGAATTTTTAAAAATTATAAGTGCTGGCTTGTGGCCCAGATATTTCAAATTACATTAAATATTGTTAGTACTGATAGATATTTCATTTCAGTTGAGAATTTTTTTAAACTCTCACCAATCATGAAAATAGGAAATGTATAAGCTTGCTCAAATCATATTTCTTCACTTTCTAAGAAAATTCTAGGAAAGCATTACTAAGTTAAGGACAAAAAAGAAAAATGAAAAAAGATCCAGATCAGTAGAATATTAACCTAGAGTTCAAGAATGGCATAATTTCTAATGATAGATAATTTCTCTAAATTATAACTTAGAATGAGATGGGTTTTCCAGTTTAAAGAAGACCGCACTTCATTTTTATCCAATTATTTTTGAATGAGAGAAAACAACATAGACTTTATAAGAACTTATCAAAACTATTGACACTTGCAAATTTCTCAATGGATACACACATTCATTAAAAATAGACTATTATGTGTCATGTATTTGGGTAGGCTTGGGCTAGTAAACTTCATATAAAATGGCTTAAGCGTATGAAGAACTTAAAATTCAGAGGGCTGTGTGGTCAGGTAATCAGAACAATGTCACGTGTAAAGTATGATTGGAGTTAAGTGGGAGAAAATAGCACATTACCAAGGAACACTAAGACATCATTAGAAAAGGAGATAGCTTTTGGACGTGATATTGAATTTGAAGATGTGTTAGGGAAGCAGAACAAATATGTCAGATATACACATGTAGTAACATAAAAGAGGACATGGCATGTTGAGGGTATATTATGAAGTCCAGGCTAAAAAGTACACATACATTTGAGGAGAGAGAGAGTGTTGAGATGAGACTAAAGAGGTAGCTTGGAAGCTCAGAAGGGAGTTATTTAGCAGCTAGGTTTTAATCCAGATTTTTCTGGGAAATTCTTGGGATTTTCATGTTGGTGAAAATGCTAGTAAAAATTAATTCTGAATAAGATCTCTGATTTGTGTTAGTCTGAATTAACTAGTCTATACACTGTATTAACTCGTAATTGTTTACAGATTTATGTTGTATGCAGTACTGATATTTTGTATTTTATTGTATTCTTTCTACTGATAAGCTGGTAATTCAAACAGAATTGGGTTTTAAGCAAAGGATTTTGGGAGCAGGTTGAAGCGTGAATTATAGAGATCTAAGATGATTCGGTAGAAGACATTGTAGTTACTTAGATAAATAAAAATGATCAATTGAAATTGGCAATTGACTTAGAATATAATTGTATATGAAAAAATAGTGGCAGGAGCCTTTGACTGCTGAGTGCATCTTTGGAAGTAGAATTGAGATTCAACAAAAACACTACCAATTTTCACTTGAGCAGTCTGTTGGATGACGTCATTTACAGAGAGAAAAAATAGAATATGAAAGGCGTATGTGCTTAGAGGTGAAATTAATTATCTCAGTGTAGGATAATTTGTGTTTGAGACATGGAGGAAATATTCAATTGGAAATGTAGCTATATATGTATTGACTGAAAAATGAATGTAAGTGAATTGTTCTACCTGTTTTTACATTTGTGCTTATGTTCATGCGAGATGAAGTCCAGAATAGTTCTCTGTTATATTCCTCCCTTCAAATAATGGCTCTTAACCACAGTGCTGCAGTTTTATTTGTTTTTACAATTTGCTAAAGGAGTTTTCTGTAGTTAGATTGCTTGAGATTCAAGTTAAACTATACTACTTCTAGTAATGATGAAGCTGAATAACCTGTTTAATTGCTCCGGGACTCAATTTTCTCATCTATAATAATAGCACTTGTCTCATAACCTTCTTATAAAATGAAGTAGCATACACTTATTTCATATACATACAAATATAGTGTACATACATATATTCTCCTAGAATAGTGTATGTTTTTAAGCACTTAATATTTATAATTATTATATATTAATATGTTTTCTGTTAGTCAATTTTTAGCCACAAAATATAATATCTCATTGGAAAGTATCTCATATATGTTGAAAATTACATTGCTATAGGAGTCAGAGTGGGCTAAACAGATTTTGTGTGGAGGGCAGGATTGGTGATATTGCATCCAACTGGCCCTTTGAAAAAGTGGGATGACATTTAGGAATCCAGATTCATTTAATTTTAAGTTGGTGAAAAGCCTACAGTTTATCCAGTAACACCAATGAATGAATGATAAATCTTTCCTAAATATCTTTCATCTCTACTTCTGCTGTATTCGAGAGCACCCTTATGTTGAACTTTCCGCATTCTTTTGCAGATGAAGTCAGTGCCTTAAGGGAGAGAGGCTGTGTTTGCTGCACAGCCTCCTACAACCCTGGGGGAAAATCTGAGTCACAGCTCTAGTAGTGTGGTGGTAGGGACAATGACTTGCTTTTATTTGAGTGATGCCAACCCCCCTTTAGAAGTTCAGTGCTCAGCGGTTGGTGGTGAAACACTCCCAGGTCTCTTCTGCTTACTCCTTTTAGTGTGAAAGCCCCAACCCACAAGCCAAGGCAAACAAAATTGTGCCCTCCCTCCACGGAATTCCCAGTGATGTTGCCCCTAGGGTAAAACCTCCATCCAATAATTGGGGGCTCTGAGGAAGAACCGAGCCCTCCCCTCTCTCTGCACTCCTGTGGGCCTTTAACTCAGCAACAGGAAGCTGTGGATAAGATGTGAAATTCCAGTGCCCTGCCCCTCCCAGGGACAACCTGGGACTGTGGGCAGGGGAGGTTTGTTTTTAGCTGTCTCTAAACTCACATTTCCACCTCAGTGGGACAGGAATGGAGCATACTCATATTGACTCAAATTCCACAGAATCTTATAGGTCTTACCCAGTTCTAGTAGATTACTAGGTGAACATTTTTTCTCATTGGCTATATGCAGGAAGGGCTATTTTTAGAAACGTCAAATGGTTGTTCTTGTTTTGTTTTTTAAAATTTTTTCCAGTTTCACACAAAGCAGATGTGCTGATCTCCTCACACTCTCATGATACTCCACTTTAATTTTTAACTTAAATCTCATTTTCCAAATCGATTTTACCCATAATCCATGTCTTAGTGGATGCCAGATGCTTCCCCAATTATGAAATACTGTAATTACTTAGTTGAATATTGTTGAAGGATGTCAATTCTTTGAAGATCTGGAAGGATAAAAAGTCATGAACAGAAAAGTTTTACTGCCAAATAAATTCATCAAAATTCCCAATATATGAGAATTTATATTAAGGCAGTATAAACCATAGGAGTATAGAGAAAGTTTACAGGTTAGGTGTACTGGAAACCCCAACTCTAACTTGATTTTGATAGGCACTAATGGAAGATCTAGGGAGGCTCCTGATGACATTTATTCAAACCAATAGAATAGCCACAAAATATTTTCACAATTCCCTGTCGTAAGCTTATTTCTCTTTGTGAGAAGGGTAAATGAAGCATCATGGGGGTAGATTCATTAGATTCATTAGAATATGAATCAATTTTACTGCCATGCAGGTCATTGTGATGGTCATCTTCTGAGATAACACTATTGCATAAAACATATTCAAGGATTTTTAAAAACCATATAGTCTGTATTTCTGATTTAGATCTGCGTGGTTAGGCAAGCTACTTAGAAAGAACATTACAGTTTATATTACTAAAACTCTTTTGAGTAAGTTATCACACTAAATAAATGCCTCAATGGAGGTGCACAATACTTTATAAGTAGTACTATTTGACATTTCTTAACTGGCCTAATAAATGTAATGCTTTTTCCCAAGAACAAAATTAATCCTGTAGAAATGTGGCTCTTACTAAAGTCCAAATTGAATTTGACATGACAAATTTTGGCAGGGACACACCCTGAATTAAGCACACTGGACTGTATCTTCTCCATATATAAGAGACATCTCTGATAAAATGAGATGAAACTTGCATGACACACAGAGAAAACCCTGAAAAATATTAGTACCATTTAAATTAGATTGTAGCTGGTGAGGCAACTTTTAAAATGTTTTTACATAAACTTCCAAATCATGTTTTCAATGTCATCAGTACCATCTTGTATTTAACTCAATCCTTAATAATTAATGAAAGAGAAAATACAAGAGATTTTGAAGAGGATAGATTGTCTAAGAATAATTTTATGTGGGAGAAGGCTACATGGAATCTAATTATTTGTATTTTATTGGCAAGAAGAATGAAGCTACCATTTAAAGGTTGCTATGTGGTTTTATTTTCTTTCCTTCCATAATGTAAAATGCATATGAATTCCACCTTATTTTTCAAACTATAGCTCAATGGGAAAAATCATTCATTTATCTCTAATAACGAATATATAAATAATGAGAATAAGATTTTTTTCTCTTATCTTTAGAGTGCAGGATTTAATATTTGACAAGATTTGTACTTTTCCATTTTTTAAAATTTTCTTCAAAGATTTAAAAAAATTGTAATTTTCTCTGCTTCTCCAGTTTTGTATTTTCCTTTACAACAATTAAGTGATATGTCATAGTAATAAATACAAGCCAATTTTAGGTACATAGTTCCTCTGTGGCTTACAGATAAAAAGCTAAATAACAGTTTTATGATGAAAATGATCATTCCTAAGAATACATGAAAATAATATGACTGAAAACTGTAGTTGCTTACTTAGACAAATTTAATTAGTAAAGTATGAAGTCTACTGACTCATTAAATATTGTACTAAGGCAAGTGAAAGTATTAATTTTTTTGTCAAAATGTTATATCAACCTCATTATTAGAAGCTATCATTTTTAATAATGTTCAAGATGGAAGATTGAAGAGGCTAATATAAAATGCTAACAAAAACAGGTATAGAAAAAATAAATAAAATAAGATAAAATAAAACTGTTGATTACAAAAAACTGTTTACTACACTATGCTATATTCTATAATTTTGTTTAGATTTATTTAAATATTTTTTCTCATTAAAAAGAACTGAGGAAGTATTTTTGTCTTTATTTAAAGCAGTGTTTAACTCTTTCACTACATTGACTTCAAATTTTTTTCAGTGTGTCAAAAAGCTACGAACAATAAAAAGTTGATATTTTTACTATTTTATGCATTTAATAATACCATGTGAGCTACTCTGTATATAAATGACATTATTTTTATTTTAAATTTTTGATATATAAAGTAATGCATTTACCATTATATTCAATTTTAGCAAAAAAATACCAAGTGGCATAAATTAGATTTAAGTACAGATAAATTAGAATCTAATGGCATTGATGACATAAAAAATTTATTACAAAAATGTTACATTATAGGGCATACAAAATATCTTTGTTATTGATAGTGCAAACCACAGGAAAACATATTAAAAAATCTTGTAAATGGAGAAAAGTCTTTAAAACTGTTTCACACTGAATAATAATTTTAGAATAATTATAGTATTTATATTTTTAAATAAATACACAAAATATAGAAAAATGTACATATAGTGGAAGGAAAAGTTTTTTGGGGTAAACTCGAATGCCGCAGTCAGAGGATAGAAATATTCATCTGGCTATATCCGAATGTCGCAGCAAAATCGTTTACACAGGGCCAATACAGAACCCTAGAGGAACAAATTTTTCATTTTCTTTTTACCATTCCATATTGTCTCCTAAGTAATACTTAGTGAAAAGTACAACCATTGATTTTTATGCTCCATTCATCCTACTGGACAACTTTAAGACACAGTAAATGCATGTGACAGTCTTTATGACAATCTGATGAATTTTCTTCCTTAAAAGATCTATGCATTTATGTCACTTAAACAAAATCATTTATGTTTCTATAAAACTAAAATGTTAAAGTCATTATTTTTTGAATCGCCTATATTAACCTTTCATAAAAAATGGAATATATTGCATTATTATTTTCTGTATTATTGCAAGATGTATTTGGGTTACTTTTATATTTTTATATAAGTACTCTATTGTGATAGAAAAGATTGCAAAATCCAATTGTTTTTTAAATCATTAAGATTTGTCTGATATTTGGTTGAAGAAAACACAATTAAGGATGAAAAACCTTGAATATTCTCTTTTAAAATAATAAAATAAGTATAGAAAATGAAGAGAAATAATGTATATGGACTACATTAGGCAATTGAGTTTAAAAATGTCAGTATATAATGTTGTTTATCTGGCTAGCAATAACTGTGTGTGCGCTTTGTGTGCATATGTGTATATAGCGTGTGTGCACATGTGTGTGTGTTTCACTCAGACATGATTGCCTCTGTTAAGCACCTGGAAAAAGAAAAACCAATGGCCATTTAAGTTTAAAGATATACTTCTAGGAAAGTCAAAGAAATTACAATTAACTTGTCCTAATATTTTGAAGCACTTAATAATGTGCTTATCGATTCTTACATATCAAGCATGAAAACTGATCAATTGGAATTAATTTTCATAATAAAAATATAAATAAGCTAGAGTGGCTTGGAGAAGCAATTTCCTCATTTCTAAGACTGAAAAGTTGCAATATTTTATCAGTTAACATGAAATTTAGCAACTATGAACAGTTCAGGCATCTTTTCCAAGGAATGAACATGCTTTTAAAAGGACTCATTTCTTCGTAATTTTGTTCTAATAAAATCTTCATTTTTAAAGAAAAAATTATATTTTAACTAAGTAAAAACTAATAATGAAAATACAGGCATAGTCATAAAGAATATAGCTATTTACTTGTACCAGTGTTTCAATGGTGACACATTCAGTAAGGTAACATTTTTATGCAATTTTCACATCTGTTCAACTTGCTTAAAATTCTATTTATTCAGTCCAAAATCTATAGAGGACAAGCCCCTTTGTTCTTAGTGAATTGCTGGCAACATGCTTTCAGCTGGTTACGTAAAGGAAGAGATTTTCTTACATAGGATCAGCTAAATCGAGTGCCCTCTTCTACCGTTTCTGGAAAAATCTAACAATGGGCTATCTGTGAAGGACAATCAATCCTAAATGTCATAGTACAAATAAATGTCTTAACTCTTCCTGATCCATCACTCTCTTACATTCATCGTTATTACCATACCAAAATCTGTAATCATAATGGTGGTTATTAAAAATCTTACTTTTTATATTCTTCTATTTTCCCATGCTTCCTCATTTCTTTAGAGTTTGTCATATTCTCCATTTCCAAACAGAACAGTTAGTTCTTGCTGAATCTCCACACTAAAAACATACTTGAGTTTACTAAAAATGCTTGAATGTCTATGACCTCTTTTTATTTTTTATATATGAGTGAGGAAGAGTCCCTTTTCCCATTAAAGAGAACATTCCGTATATTCTTTAGAACTTTCTCTAGAAATAGGTTCCTTTTCTTTTTCTCTTGCATTATCAAGTTTCTTCTTTTCTGAATACTTGCAGTTAGCTTATAAAGAGTGTAATATTTAATGAAATATCTAACATCATCAATAACTTGTTTATGTCTCGATGGTTCTAACAAATACATATTTGATAGATATACCGTTACATATTTATATATTACACTTTTCCTTCCCCTCTTCTAGAATGTTTTGTTTACGTAGTGTATACATATATTTACCCTCCATGCAGTCTTTAATGTTGTCTTGATTTTTGAGTCTACCTTTTGGTAAAGCTTCTCCCACCATGATTATTGTTGAACTCCAAATAGATAAATGCAAGAGAAACACTTTTATCTTTACTGGACTCATTTTGGCTTACCTGACACCAGTCTCTTCACAAACACTCAATATCTATCTATCTATCTATCTATCTATCTATCTACCTACCTACCTACCTACCTACCTACCTATGTACCTACCTATCTGTCTTAATATTCCACAAGCTGGCATTCCCTTTTATGTACTCCTCCTTAAGAGGTGGTTTTATATTTCATCAACATAACCACCAAGTGGTTCTAGCTCAGAAGTCAGTGTTATATAGAAGTGACAGAAAATATGCCTCACAAATATTTTATCACATTAGCATAAGTATTTTTTTCTCAACCCAAATCAAGCAGGTCTATTCCAGTCCTGCCCAGGTTAATGTTTCAATAATTTGTGTTTCTATTCATGAGTTAGAAGCTCAGGATAATGTCCTGACTTCTTTCAAGACTGGCTCCTTCTCATTTTAAAAGCAGAAAACCCAGGCTGTGAATGAAATGACAGTTTTTTTATTTTGTTTTGTTTTTTTTACAACTGATGAAAATTGATATTTTGTGATATTCTTAGACTTAGGTATAAACTGTACAGTCTGTTTTTATTTCCTCTATAAGTAGCTTTAATTAAATCACCTCAGATTATGCAAGGAGAGCTTTGGCCTGCAGGTGTCCAAACTACAAATGTGCTTTGCAGCATTCCTACGTGAAGTAACTTAGGGTCGTAAGTTCCATGACCAGACATGGAAGAAATTGATTTTAAATAAAATATTGTATACCATTTATTTCTCAGTTGTCCTAATAATTATATACTTGATTGATATACAGTTTGCATATTTATATATTACACTTCTCATTCCTCTCTTCTAGAATGTTTACTTCTTATAATGGTTACAAATCTTTACATGTGACAATAATAAAAAAAAAGTTATTATTGTTCACCTTATGTGCCTGGAATCCTTAAAAACGGTGGTCAGTGTAATGTTTCTATTCAGTCACATTGTTGCATTCATAAACCACTTCAAGGCTACATGTCATTACTATTCCACTTGGCTGCCTTCTGTAGATAATTCCAGAATGCCGCAATTTTTATTCTCTTCACTTTAAGCATTTTAAAATCTTTATATATTATCCGACAACAGCAGCAATGGTGAGCATCATCCCCATGTTAAAGGTCATAACCCAGAAAGTTAGGACAGGAGTTCAGGCCAAGATTATGCCTTTGGAGCTGTCACTATAGGAGTAACATTCAAGCTTTATTAATGCAGAACTTCCTCCTCCATCAATAACTGTCATGTAAGCCAAGTAAACACAAGTCATACAACAGTGTTTGCTTCAGCTTTCATAGATACGATTTCCAAAACTGAATTTACATTCATATTTATTCCATGCTTTTCTTTAAAATAGACATGAAAACCACAAATGAGTTTAATTATGAAATCCAAAATAAAATGGTGACATTGTAAATCCCATAATTTACAAATAGATTGACAACATATTTTTCCCTTAGATGCTTTTCTCAAAGAACAAGCCTTTTCCAGTAAGGTTAAATTATGCTTAGAAAGTATAATTTATTTTAAAAATAGCTTGTGATACAGCCTCTCTAACTTCCAACGGAATCCATGAAGTCAGAGAAAAAGAGAAAACAAAGTACATAATATAATTTTGGGTTGAGACATATTAAATCTTTGCATCCATTTGGAAGGAGGAAATTTACTTAATACTGGGACATAGGAACTTGACTAAAAGAAGCAATTGATCACTCACTGTGCTGTAAGGCATGGCATAAAGCAAAAACCCTGTCATGAAAGTGGAATAGGAAAACAGTTTATCTTTACTTTCTATAGCCCTGTGGGAACAATCTTATAGCTGCTCTTTTTCCAGTATGGGTGATGCATTTTCAAGTAGTCATAACAATGTCTACTCTCTTTGCTATCAGAACTTTATATATAACAGGCTGAAGAATAGAACATCTAGATAATATCTTATATAAAATGAAGTTTTATATATATATCTTATATATATCTGGAGTTTGATATTACAGTAGAGGTATGAAACTAACAATAAAATATTTCACATTGGTATTAAAATTCCCATAATTATAGCACAAGCATAAACTTGGGGAAACTGCTCTGAGAGTAAACTAGAGATTGCAATGGTTTATGTTCTCAATGTTTTTTTCAAATACCAACGTAAAGCAACAGTGTTAGAAAATGTCTTCATCTAAAGTTAGCAGCATCAAACTAAATAAATTCAGACATTGAACACTGGGCTGACAACTCTAGACATTAACACCATCCAGGCAAGAGGGAAGGGTTTAACATCCATTATACAGGGCGGTGCCAAAGGATATTACACATCTGTCCACTAGCAGTCCTTAAAATACATTAGAATTCTCCTTATTTTATGATGATATTACAGAAACAAAGGCAATCAACAAAAATACAGTACAGTACAAGTAAGGAAAATTTATACTACAAATTCAAATTTAAAGCAGAAATCATTAAAGTTCTTCTCCAATTAAATAGAAGAAAGTTTAAAAAACTAGTGTCCTGGTAGAAAAATACATGTTTTTGTTATGAATCTAGAGCAGACTGAAACAGAGAAGATAAAAGTCAGAAAAGTGAAAAGAAAACACCACAGGATGAAATGGAATGAGAGATAATTATGATAAGAAAGAACAGAAATAAAACTTATAAAACTACAGCATAGTTTAAATACATCATGAAAAAAATAAAGGAGAGAAAAGAGTTGTGTTTTTTTTTTTTGGTAGAAAACTCCATTTGTAACGTGTAGAATATATTTATAAAATGTAGAGAAGAACAAAAGAATCACAAAGGATGTTAAAAAAAAGTGGGGGGTGGGGAAGGGAGATCCCTGGTGGTGTAGTGGCTAAGCTTCAGCGCTGTCAACGCTGTGGCCTGGGTTCAATTCCCAGCCAGGGAACCACTCCCTCCACCCCCCACCCCCCCAAAAAAGGGAGAAATGCAGGACAGGATGGATGTTGGACCTGTAAAAATCATGTTGTTTGGGAGAAATATATTTTAAAAATTGGGATATTAACAATATTCAAAGCAATGTTCAGAAAATTGTCTGCACTTAAGGTATGAGTATTTACATTTAAATATTTATCACATTCTAAAAAAATAAATTAAAATACAGATGGTGCCAAAAATTGTATGCACATTTTAAGAAAGGAAAAAACTGTATTGAAATTGTGATACTCAATATATACCAATAACAAAAGATGAATACAAGTCACGTTTGGCTTCTGCAATGACAAGAGGTGTTCACAGTGGTGCCCACCAGCGCCCAGACACCGCTGATAACTGCAAACTACTGCTTGAGCGCATTGACCAAAATGTCCACTTGTATTGCTGTTCATACTGTTTCAATTTCTTTCTGAAGTACTGACCAGTGTAGCCAGTTTTCTACACTACACCACATCCTCTAAGGTACCTCATAGGTAGAAGTCAAGGGGTATTAAGTCAGGAGAACGTGGGAAACTCAAACACTGTTCTCAAATTTCAAATACCACTTCCAAATCCTTGAAGGACAACTGTGCCTCCCACCACTTACTTTAACTCTCCTGCCTGTAGCATAGTGACACGAGCATTCATATGATTAACACCATCTTTTGAGCAAACCTCATACTACAAACTGCTACCATTGAGGTTCAATTCAACTTCGAAAAGTAATACATGGATAACATCACTTAAATTGAGTATTTATTTTTTTGGCACCCCAGTACATTCATTCATAATAATATTATACTTTATTCAGAGAATGCCTAGGAAGAATTTATAACATAATAACTCGCTTGCATAGCTACTTAGCAGGATATAACATACCATAAATATTATTTTGCTCTATTGTATGATTTATAAATTTTAAATATGAAGATAAAATATAATTTAAATTTACAGACAGAAAAACATTCTAAGCTTTAAATAAACATTTTGAAGATTAACCTCTTATTTTTCCTTCAACAATAAATGGTGTAAGATTGAATTACAAACAACGACTAAAGAAAAAAACCACACTAATTCAAATTTTCTATTTGGTATACAGATGAGAGGTTTAAATAAGGTATGTTTCAAGAGAATTAGTGAGTTACTTTTGGAAAAAAGATTTGAAGATGTACTGCAGCTTATGAGAAATGAATCATACTGTATAATGTAAAATATAAATTTAAAAAAATAATAGTGAGCATTAACATTAGTTAAATATTATTGAGCATAAACATAATTGGCCACAAAGGAAATGGAAATGTTTTTTAAATAATAAAACCTGAAATAACACACTAACTGCAATCCAAGGAAGGAAAATAAGTAGTTTCTACTAAAAATAACTTCATATAGAGAGGGGATTCTCCAGAGAGATACAATGTTATGTAATTTTTTCTTGCAAAAAGATAAAATCAAAATATATTATTTTATTCTTCAACCTAAACATCATATAAATGTTTTAAAGAATTTTTATTTCAGATCTATTTCATAAGTAGTACATAATATTGGAAATATATATGTGTGTGTGTGTGTGTGTGTGTGTGTGTGTGTATAATTTTCCAGCCTTGGCTCCTTGTATTTCCTATTCCCAGGCTCCACATGAGAGGTGACCCTCACTGACCATGATGCTCAGTGTATATTCTTTTGTACTATGTGTTAAAGAAGACAGAAAACCCAACTCTAATTGACCTAAAAAAGAGAGAGAGAACTTTTTGATTAATGTACCTGAAAAATTCAGATGCTATTCTCAAACTTCAAGTGAGGTAAGTCCTTCAAAAAATGTTAGCATCAATTTAATTTCTTTCTGACTCTATGCTCTCCCACAGCATGAGCAAAATTCAGGGAGCACCGAGAGTCCATGAGCAGCACTAGGTTTTCTCTTTGGGCTCTCACAAGAACTGTTTTAATTGTAAACCCCACCTGCAAGCTCCCAGTTTTCATGCATGAGGAAAAGTGTCTCTTCTAGGTACAGAAAAAAAAGTAGATGCTTTTGTTTTTGTTTCTTAAGTAGTATCATTTGCAAAAGTCTTGTTTTCCTAGTTGGCACCTTTTAGATGAGATGTATGTATCCACATGGGGGAGAGAGAATAGAATTCACTGATGGGCATAAAATACTGAGACAACAAATCATGATTTGCTGGCATAGGAGTGAGATTTACCGGGAGTGATATGGTTTGTGCCTTTTATTATGCATAATTATTAATTGTTTCCTTACTCCAAAACATATCCAGGTTTGGATAATAAATTACATAGACATTTGACTAAAATTGCAAATGGCTCACTCCTGGAACTAAAACAAAATGACAGAGAAATTTGGAAGAGTATTAGAGTCAGCCAACTAGTACATGCTATACAGTGTGCTTTTACATCTTTGTTTTCTATGAATTTAGGAACAGATAGATATATCTGTATACACACCTCTTAAAAGAAATGACACCATATTGTGATTGCCCTATAACTCCTATTAAATTTTAACAATACATCTTCAAGATTTATACATATCAAAATGTTTGGCTTGATTTCATTTTTTTTCTTAATAGTTGCATAGTACTGAATACTATGTTTATATCAGATTTATTTAACCATTCCTCACTGAAGAATATTTGTTTTCTTATTTTTTTAAGAAAATTAAACAACACTTGATCAAATGCATGCATTTTTTGTCCTCATTTGCAAATATCTTTAGAAAATAAGCTCACAAAAATGATGAGTTGAAGGTTATACAAATACAGTGTTGATATTTAATGATGTACTGCCTTCCCAAAATGTTCAACAAATGTAAACATCTACAAATAAGTATGAAAGTATTAATTATTTCACACCCTTACTAACAGTTGAGGTTATAAATCAATTCAATAGTTCTAATCGGTGGGTAAAAATCTATATTCATTTTTTAAAATTTTCCTTATTAGTAAGGTTAAGCACTTTTAAAACACTGTAAGTTGCCAATTTATATCATTTGTCTAGTATTCTACTTTTAAGTTTTTCTTTTCTTTGTAGGTTTGAGGAGTTCTTTATTCTAAATACAAACTCTTTTCCTTACGCATATGCTGCAAATATATTTATGATTCTGCCATTTGCCTTATAAACGTGTTTTTAGTTTATTTTGTAATACAAACTTTTTTTAAGGTAAAATATCTCAGCTATTTTCTTCATGGTTTCTGTATATTTTAGCTGGCTACTTAAAATTATAAAAAATAATTATTCTTATTATAAAAATTATTCTTTATCTTAAAATCTTGGTCAATAAAATGTGAAGTATGAATATATATCTTCTCAAATGCATAACAACTTTTACCAACACAATTTATTGAGGAGATCACGATTTCTCTTACATTTGAACTTGCGATTTAATTTGTCAAATTCCCTAAAGGTTTCTTTTGCATTTTGATAGCAATTGTGTGAAAGATATAGAATATCTGTTATATTTGACATTTTCCAATATTGAATTTTCCCATTACTAACATATGATCATGCCCCAACTGCCCTCTTTTTAGCTCATTTTTTTTATGTTCTATTAAAGAATATAATTTTAGGAGTGCAACCCAGTTCTTTTCCAATTTACACATTGGTATTTCACAGGTTTGATAGTAGTTACAAATAAGTCATTCCAATATATTTCCTGTGACTTTTTCATTTGAATTTTTAATATAATCTGCAGCTGACCCTTCATTAATTCTAGAATCTTTCCATTCTCTTCTCTTGTATATTCTAGGTAGGCTGTTATATTAACTATTAACAATGGCTATTTAATTTCTTCCTGTCCAAATGACATTTCATGTTATCAATAAAAAGTTCTATCTTTATCTTGCTTTTGAGTTTAGAAGAGAGTCTTCTAATATTTTATGATAAGTATGTTGTTTTGGAAACACAATCTGGCATAGCAGAAAAATATTATGACATAAATAATATTTAATGACAATTTGATTCATTTTTGTAATGTTTGTATAAGTTTCATAGTATAATATTTAAAGGAAACTTAGGTATGATACCACTTTGGCAAAATATACTGAATAAAATGAGTATATATTCATGTAGGAGTGTGCACCTTTATGAATACAAACTTGTAAAAAATTCATCAAAATGTCACTGAAAACTACTAGATAGAATGATTGAGTGATTACAATTTTTTTCTTACTACGATTCTCTTTTGACATCTAAAATGACTATGTATAATATTATAATAAAAAAGAGAGAAGGCAATGCTTTCTTTAATACTCACTATAGAACAGAGATAATAGAAATATCCACAAATTATAGATTAATATTATTTATACATAATAAATTATATTTCTCAATATGTACTTGATATCTTTAAGAGTACAGGAAAAGGACATAGTGTATTTCTTTGCTGAATGATTATCCCAAGTCACCCATGTAAATTTCTTCTATAAATTTGGTATTTAAAAATAATATCATTACATCCAACTTACTAAAGAGAGTAAGGGTGTGTAATTTGGAATAACATGGACTTCAGGTTTGGTTTGGCTCTTATAGCCACCTGTTTTTGGCTAAAACATTTAACATTTCAATGTCTTAAGTTAGACCCTCTGCTTTAAAATGGGGGTAAATATGTTTTGCTTCAGAGGAATACCGTGAGAACTAAATGAAATTAATAGGAAGAGATTGTCACTCAGTAAAAGTTGGTTTATTGTTTTTGTTTTGTGCATTATTATGATATTATTATTATTATTATACTTATTAGTATTAGCACTGCTCTTTTTTTATGAAAATGCTAATCTCCATTGATTTAATTGTCACTCATCACTGAGCTCAATCAAATAAGTTTTAATATCTAGTCTCCCACATGGGAAAAATTTCTATTCTCCTAATCAGGAATAAAATGAAAACGTGGTTTCATCTAATGTTTTGTAATTTACATGCATTTATATATGTATTGCAGCTTAACACTAAGTTCCCGAATGGTACAGCAAGAGGGATTGGCGGTGATCAATAATGCCACCCAAAAAGAAAGATGCGTATTCCATCGCAGTATGTGCCAGAACGTTTGCTGAGTGTTTCAACTTGGCACTATGACTCAAGAAATTTCTATACTTCAGATTTTTTTGAGCAAGATCAATATCAGATTTACATATGCTTCATTTAATGCCATCGAACACAAAAGCATTTTAATGATACTTTTTTCTAAAATATTCCTCTAAAAATGACTCTAGCATATTACTATTCGTACTTTGTTTACATTCTCTACATTATTGTCTTTTCAGAAGCAATGAGACTCAGTTAAGTCAGAATATATAGCAGCTGATACTGCAAGTTCATGGGCCGGAATCTTTCATAGGCAAACACTTCCTGCCTAAGAGCTATCCTGAGATAATTGTCTATTGTTTACTTTACTAGAGCTTCCCTAGCTTCTATTTAACTTGAACTCCATTGTGTAGTATGAGCCAACATGCCAAATATGGACAAACGTGATATTGCTAAACTTTCTACACAGACACAAGGCAAAGTATCATGCTGTTAGTTGAAGTACAAGGTTTATGCCTGATCAACACACATCTATCGGGAAAACAGGTCTAGCAATCTGAGGATAGACATTAGATGACAATTAGGGATTAAATGATGAAAATTTTTTGGCAATCTGAAGGTCATAAAAAATACCAAAGTCACCCAAAATGACTAAAATGTGTGTGATGAGTAGCTGCAAGAAACAATTGCCAGAAGCTCACTGTAGCTAGAGAAACATTGAAGAGGTGGAAAATATCCAAATCATCTCCTTGGGGACCATGCCATGCTAGGCTGACCAGATGTACTGTTTTAAATGGGACAGAAAACAATAGTACTGTCAGTTTCAAACAGTATGTATGGTGAGTCCACTGACACCTTGAATTTATCCCAGTGAGACTAGGCTCACCATTCATAGTGTTTGAAATGGAATAGTACTGTTGTTCTCTGTCCCATTTAGAATGGTACGTCTGGTCAACCTAAATAACTCACACAGTTAATGCAACTTCCTATTTCTAAAAACACAACCATTGCTTTAAATGATGTATATTCTGATTATAAAGGCCCAGATATGAGAACACAACATTCCAACTCTGGCCAAGATACATAAAAGAATTACAGAACAAATGCAGCAAATAATCCTAGAATTTGAAATACATATGTAGTAGAATCTAGCTATAATCAGTACAGCAATACTTCTCTTAGTCATCATCTGTTTTAAAGTTTTCAACATTATCTTATTGATAAGAGAAATACAAAAACATGTCAGAAAGCCATTATTTACAAAATATAATTCATTTTACATAATTAAGTTTAAATTGACTGTTACATAGATAAACAAAGTTTGTATTTAGCATTACAGGTTTAGTCATTCTCAGAGACATTCCTTTGTCTTCACAGTATTTCAATTTAAATGATACCTTGAACATATTTTGTAAATAAATATCTGACCATCAAGCTTGTGGTGTCGATCAAGTTAAATGGAAGCTAGGGAAGCTCTAGTAAAGTAAACAATAGACAATTATCTCAGGATAGCTCTTGGTCAGGAAGTGTTTGCCTATGAAAGATTCCAGCCCATGAACTTGCAGTATCAGCTGCTGTATATTCTGACTTAACTGAGTCTCATTGCTTCTGAAAACACAATATTGGTAAGTACTAGTGAACTACCTCTGCAATTCAGAAAGTTACTTTAACAAGACTTATATTTTATGTAGGTATGTTACCTGTTATGCATAACAATTTAATGTAATTATAGGAACTCTCTCTCTACTTTAATTCTGAATACTTCAAAATTTCCCAGCTATGGAAATTTTTATTTCACAGCTCCTGTTCCATATGTCATGGCCTTGAATCCATTTTAAGAATGTTCACACTGTGGGTAGTTTTATATGGAAAACATATGGGTTTCATTTCCATGTATGCTCTCTTACTTAAACTTATTAAATATGGATTGTCTTTGTAGTATTTAAACTGAAACACAAAATAGCATTCATAAAAGAGACATTTCTGGCAAACCTATGAAGAGAGTGAAAAGATTAGTGATTACTAGGGGTCAGGGTTGGCACAGAAGAGAGGAAGGTTGGATTGGAGGAGTACGGGAGATTTTTAGGACAGTAGAACTATTTATATAATACTACAGTGGCCAGTAAAGGACAAAACCCGTAGAACTATACAACAAAGGATGTGATTTTGATGTAAACTACAGACTTTCATTAGTAATATGTAAATATTGTTTCATCAACAGTAACAAATGTACCACCCAATGTTGACGTCAATAATAGCAGACAAATGAAGAGGGTGGGACAGATTGTATAAGAACTCTATTTTCTGTTCAATGTTTCTGTAATACAAAAGATGCTCTGTGGAATACAGTTCAGTAATTTTTAAAAAGACAGGTAGGGCTTCTTTCCACTGATAATAGGACTACCCAATCAGTAAGAAATTCTAGTAACAAAAGGTAACAGATGTGATTCAATCTCAGCTTAGATACGTGAAAGAGAGGGCCTAACTAGCTAGAAACTAATTGATTTATTTTCCACATATCAGAGCATTTGTACTTTATTTTTTCTCCCCTCTCCTCACTGGTACTGTGCATATACTTAAGCTTCTGGAAAGTTTCCTTTGAACTGAATAGTGCAGCAATATTTACTTCAATGTGTGACTTTCTTAGAGACATGTACTCCTCTTAGGCTATGTGCTCATTCTCAAAATTTCCCCAAGCAGAAATTGTAAAAGTGCTTATGTTGCAAAGTGATCCTTTGCATTCCAAAACAAATAGATGTTAAAAGAGAAAGATGTAGATAAAGCCAAGTGCTTAAGTAGATAGGTGCAAATGTTTTGTATGCTAGAAACCAGTTAGGCATTTGATGGATGAGGTAAATAAAGTTGAAGCATAAAATTACAGCAATTTTACTAAAAAGGTCCATTGTACTGAATATCACACCATTAGTCCATATTTCATTACTAATCCTCTTGTTTTATCTTTCACAGAAAAAAATTAGGAGGGAACAGTCACAACCATGATGTCAATGATTTCTCCTAGGATCTCATCACATTTTTGCAGCTTGATTAGTCTTACAATGCTGTTATTTTAATTTTTGCCAAATGATTAACTTCAGCTCTATCCAAAAATCTATTCTTACATTCGACAGTACTTAGACACTTAGGAAAAAGCATTATTACTTCTTTCAGGCCTCTAATAAACATTTATTTTTCTTTGTTCATATTAAAGTCTACTACTCTTTCACTTATTAGTTTTAATTACATCTTAGTCTCACATAGATTCATAAAATCTTATCTTTAAAGCTCATATTTCTGCAATGAGTTCAAACTTGATTTTAACATTCAGTCAAAATTTAAAGGAAATCAATCAATCCTTTAAAAACTCTAAAAGGATAAAAGGACATACATTTAAATGTGTTTAAAATATACTGGTCTTATTGTATAAGGTTCTAATTCAGTGAGATCATGAAGCAACCTACAGCATGCTTTGTTTTAAAATGAATTCAAAATATATTTACATTTATATTTTTCTCTTGGAATTTCATGGAAAATATAGGAATAAAATTTATTTAAAGTATAGACATTATAATTGAGTACCATTAAATAAAAATGGAAATGTAATATTTAATGATCTGCAGTTTTCAGATTAGAACACATGACTTTATAAAAATTTAAAATTTAATTTCCAAAGGCATGTTAGTTTGAAATTACTATTTTGTGTTTTCTTTAATTTTCATTAATTTCTTAATTTACCTTAATTTTAATTCTCTCTCACCTTCACCTTTCAAGCTAATATGTATAGAAAAAATATGCATTAATGAATAATTTATTAATATCCATGCTCTTAGTAAGAAAATATCAGTTAATATCTATTTATTTTTCCCTATCTATATGTGAGAAAGTTCCATAGGCTTCTAAAGTTAAGTCATATTCTGGAGCCCATGTTACAATTTAACTCTGGGGGACATAAATTTGTATTCTGGGGCAAGGTGTCAGGTGGGTTAGGTTTACAAGTGTTAAGAGTGTGTTATAAGCTGGGGAACTGGAACATTTTCTTATGTTGTCTTCTAATGTATTTAATTTTTATTTCACTGACATTTATTTAGTTTAAGATGTAAGAAAAAAGCTACTTAACATTTTTTTTCATTTGTTTAGCAACATTATTACTACATATATTTATAAATATATGTTGACTATATATAAATATATGTTATGATACCTAAGGAAATAAAAAGATTCTGATTAACACATTCTTATAAGATATAAAATATCTAATATTAAGGAACAATTGCTTAGTGTAGAACTTACCACTGAAAGGAGGACATTATCAGGTTGACTCTGACCTCTTCAAGACAGCAGAAAAAGCTGGAAGAAAATGTAATAATGTATGTCAGATTTCAAAAGAATAATACAATCCAGGAAATTATACCAAGTCAAATTGTCCTTCAAGTATAAGGTAACTTCAAGACATTTTCAAATGTCATAGCAGTCCCAGAATGCAGCCACATTCAGCACTTTTTAAAAGAAACTACACTGTTCTAGTATCCAATCAAGTGAGAGGTGAATTAAAACAAACAAAAACTAAACAAACAAGCAAAATCTGCCACAGCTATAGCAATATTATATCACAGTAAATTATAACAGGCAGACAATCTAAATATTGAAATTTGGTCAACCCATTTGGGCAGTTATGTAGTTATTGCTGGGAAACCAAATGAAAATGCTAATGACTATTTGAAAATAAAAGTGATATAACTATGGAAAATTGTGAGGTCAGGTGAAAGAGATGTGAATGCATCAATGATAATCTTATTTATAGTTGAGTAACTGGAGTACGTATTAAAGGAACACCTATTAATAAAAAAATAAATTTCTTAATAGATTCTGCCCCATAATTCCAAATAAATCTTTTGGGGTTCCCTGGTGGTGTAGTGGCTAGGCTTTGGTGTTCTCAATGTCCCAGTCTAGGTTTGATTCCCAGCCAGGGAACTACCAAACAAAAAAAAATCTTTTAAGGCTATTATCTTTTTTCTCAAAAATAAACTTTTATTTTAATTTCAGTTATTATTGTTTTACTTCCATTTTGTTATTTATCTGAGAAAAAATATATTCAACATTTTATTGAATATAATGTCTGATATAATTTGATTTTAACTTTATAATAAAATTGATTTTCTTATCATCTCTTTATCTTATCCCATTTTTATAGTTAAACCTAGGAAAATATTCACTGACCAGTAAAATTAGTAATTTTTAGAGGAGCAATTTTAAATAATTTGTAGATTTAAAAAATTTATGTTTCTTCCACTTTATTCTTTATTATATATAAAGAATAAAAATGATTAAATTTAAATTATGAGGTTTTTGTCCTTAAAAATAACTTAATTGATAAACCTTTATTCTTGTACTCTTTAGCAGTTAAATAGTATTACCTGTAATGAACTTTTAATAATTTGAAAAAAGCTTCCAAGAAGTATTTAGAAGAAAGAATGTTGTTTTGCAAACTCAGGACCTCTTGTCATCTGAGTACAGAGGGTAGTTTCAGATTCCATTCATTTAGTTATTAATTGGTTACTATCATTCTTTTATATTGGACAGCAGCCTTTGTGAAGCTGTCCAATATTACTCACCTTTTGTTTTTTTTCAGTGGGTATTCTACTGTCTGGCAGTGATAGTTGCTTAATAAATAATTTAAGAATAATTTTTTTTTTAAATACACAGTGCTCTAGAAAAGACGAGCAAAATTTTCTTAGAAGGCTAAGTAACTTTCTCAATAAGAGGATTGGATTTTTATATATTTTGTAATTTTACTATATCTATGTACAAAGTTCATAAATTGCAACAATAGTCTCCATTCAAAAAAATTAAGTTAACACCAAGCAGTTCAATAGACAAGCTCATCCAGCTCTTGTATATGGTAATGAGGTTTAAGAGTGCACAAGAGTCATTTAAATTGAGTCATCAGATAGGAGAAACAATAAGAATGTCTCAAGAAAGCAAACATGCATATTCAGTTGCAGAATTAGACATACATAAATAAGACTAGGCAAACAGTAAAGAAAAACAAATTAAAAGAATTTGATAATTAAGGTGTGTGTATCTGTGTGTCTGTGTGTATCTTTGTGTGTTGAAAAGAAAATATCCTATAAGATTGTGTGGGGAACTACTGAGTCCAAGCAACTGGAGTGAAGGTGGCAATATACAATATTCAATACAGTATTAAACACAAGCGTGCTCAGCAGTAATAGAGAGATAAAGCAAAACATAAAAACATAAATCAATAATTTGAGGCAGAACATTTTAAGACTCAAAAGTACAATCCAGTATTTCAAAGGAATAAGTAATCAATTTGGTTTTGTTAGACACACAAAAAATGTTTTATTGGACACCTGCTGAGTTGTTTTCTAACTCTATTACTTCTGCCATAGAAAATGTGCTCCTTCCACACACACTTAACAAATCCACATAGACACAAAGGTGGATATAGTGACTACTTTACAATTATATTTGTGTGATTGTCATCTTATTTCCAGCCTACTTTTGTTGCTAGATTGAACTATTGACTCAACATGGCCAATAAATGCCTGTTTGTTTGTAAGCAATTGAGAATTGAAGTTAAGACATTCCCAGCTCAGTTAGGTGAGTCCCTTGAAAAGAAGAGGTAAATTATCTACCAAGTGAATGAGGGAGCATGGAAATGTGGTCTATGGAAAGAGAAGAATGAAGCAGACGTCAGAGAAAAATGGATGTGAGACATTGCAGGACCTATAAGCTTTCTAAGGTCTGGCTAAAGAACTTTTCTGAGAGTTGGCCATTTTTCTACTACTATAATCTTTGAAACACATATCGAGCCTTATAATAAAGCCACTTATTTTAACTTAAGCTCAAATTGCTTTTTTTTAATTTGCCACACAAGGAATCTAAATTAAAACAAATATGTTCCAAGAAGCATTTTAGTTAACTATGGGTGTATTCTATAGTGATTTTGCCTAGTTTCATGATAAAATAAGATGGAGGGATTTATTTCTCATGGCCTAGTTGTTCTGAATAGCTACTCTTCAGAAACATAGATTAATTGTTTTAGAATTTAAGCATATTGTACTTGCTACATAATTTAGTTACTTTTGTTTTCTTATCAAAGTAATTGTGTTTCATAAATGAACTTAATATTTGTTTCACTTTGCTCTGCTCTCAAGGAAAGATCCTATCAACATAAAAAATAATGATAATAAATCCATATTTAGAATGACAAGCGAACCTTTAACAATTGGCAGTTTGAGAGATGCAGAGAAAGTGAATAAGAGCAAAAATGGGATTCAAAGTATGTCCTCTGTCAGCAGTTTGACTTGCCTCAAGTCTAGTATTCCTATGAGGGATTAGTGAGTTAAAAAAATGAGATAGGCTCATTTAAACTACTAGAATTTATTCTTGATGGTTTTCTTTCACATTTTCCCTTAGTGTTGTTATTTTCTCTAAGTCAGATTAAAGGTTTTTCCTATTGTGAATGCTCTCTCCTGTATTCTATTTATTTATTTGTTATCCACCATGTAGTTCTGTCTATTTTACTCTCTCAATCCTTTCCGATTTTGTTAGGCCTACTCTAAATTTACATATGCTTTAAGAATCTTGAGCCTCTTATTTTAATGCATTATTATAGACTCATTTAATTAACAATATAACTATTTTCTATATGAATACTAACTCTCAAGATTCCAAGTTGCATGAGCGTAGAGATTGCCTCATATAGGTATCTGCACTGAAATGTAAGCACCACAGAAATAGGGGCCTATGTTTTTAGTTCACCATTGCATTGGCAATATGTTATGATACAGTGATTGACATTGAGTATATTAGTTAAAGGTGCTATTTGAGTGTCAACAGATTATTCTCCACAGCACATATCAGAAATCAGTGTTCATAAATGCAAGTTGTATTTATTTGTTAGAAATAACATATAATTAATTTATTCTCTCACAATACCTAGATCAAAGTGTCAGCCAGGTTGGTTTCTTTTAAGAACTCTCCTTGGCTTGTAGGTGGCCATTTTCCTCCTGTGTGCCTTAACACGGTCTTCCTTCTGTACGTATCTATGAGTATGTCCTAATCTTCTCTTCTTATAAGGACATCAATCATATTGGATTAAGTCCATCCATTTGATCTCATTTTACCTTAGTTACATTTTTAAGAGCCCCATCTCCAAATAAAATCACATTCTGAGTTACTACAGGTTGACTACATTACACAAATTCTTGGGGGGTAAAATTCAGCTTAACACAGGCTGAATGAACAACTGTTCTACTTATTGTTACTTATTAACAAAGTATACTGGTATTCATTAAGAGATGTCTACAAAAATTACTCAGGCTGTCATATACCTGTTTCAGAATTATTTGAATCAATAACTTTAATGATAATTATTTTTCTTTATGAGACTGAAAGGTAATGAAAACTCACATAACATGAATGCTTATATGGCAGGGGATCTCAATATGTTCTGAGATATGAAAATTTTTATTAAAGCTATAGAACATCTCAGAAATAATGGATAGGTACAGTAAATATTCTATACCATCTAAAAAATTTATAGTATATCTCAAAATGAGTCAAAATACCCTGGGTTAAAAACTTTAATTCTACTGTGTGTCCATATGTAAGTGGCAACATTTTTGTTAGACAAAAACATGTAGGAATGGGAAAGCCACCCAAAAAAATTAAAATTGGCCAATTCATAAACTGAAGGATTCTTTGAAAATTTTTTCCCAATAGTCAATCTTATACAGAATTAATTTATAAGCAATACCTGCTACATAACTAATTAGAAAAGATATACCACCTTTCTGAAAAAAATAATTTAAGCTAAAATATTTTATTTTACAAATATAAGAAATAAATTCAATCTTGGTATAAGAATAGTTTATTTCCTATGTTAGTCATATAGCTGTTTAGTTATTTTTCTCTATTTTCAAAGAAAATGTACCTGAGATACAAGAACCTAAAGACACAGCTTATAGCCAAAGTATCCTTTGATAGACAATTGGATAAAGAAGATGTGGAATATTACTTGGCCATAAGAAAAGACAAGAGACTGCCATTTGTGATCCTCATGGGTGGATCTTGAGCTTATCATGCTGAGCAAAATAAGTCAGACAGAAAAAAGCAAGAATCATATGACTTCACTAATATGTGGGATATAAAACTGAAAGGAACAAGCCAAACAGAGAAAGAAAACTCATAGACACAGACAACAATTGAGTGGTTGCAGAGGGTAAACGGAGAGGGAGGTTGTAGAAGGAGAGTAGGTCAAGTATGTGATGTTGGAATTTGAACCGACTCTGGGTGGTGAGCACACAATGCAATATACAGAGGATGCATTATAGCATTGCACATTTCAAACCTATATAATTGTACTAACCAATGTCACCCTCAAATTATAAATTTAATAAAGAAACAGCTTCAGAATTAAGGGGTATGATGTAAAAATTTGGTAGCAATTTTCACATTATATATAAATAGTACATGTTTTACATATTGAACTCTTGTATTTTTTAATTGCAGTAAAATCAATACATTTATGACTCTATTTTTTAGATTAAAGCTTTTTCTTTAACAAAATGGGTACATTATCCTTAGCTTGAGAATAAGATGTATTTCATTAGTTTATCAAATATGTGATCCTTACGGTTTTTTCCTGCTGTTCTCTCCCATCACTCTAAATCATTGGTTCCCAAGTGATGGCACACCTACCCCTGTGGGTACATACTGGGCCATTCACGGGTACATGAAAAACCAGTAATGGTGAAAAAACAAGTAAGGTAAAAGAATGCAAAATGTTAGTTATGGAACAATAAATGTTGAGTTTGAATCGCTGTTAATGGAGACACTTCAAAATTAGATCACATTAGTGAATGATGATGCTGAGGACATGGCTATGAACCCTTCCCCCAAACTGCTCTTCTACCAATCATTATGCACAGTTTCAGAACAATCCATTTAGGATGTTTCTAGAACTTCCCCAAACATATAAATACATTTGTAGTCAGACTGTTTGATCAATTTTTAGTTATTGACTGAGTAAAAGTGAGTGTGTTGTCTTTAATTGTGATTCGTTTCAAGTAATTTTATTATTTGTTTATCATAGTTTCAATTATTGTTATCAGTGATTTTTTTAAGTGTGTCAGTTATGAATCAGTTAGTGAAAAAAAGAAATGGTTAAAAAACTAAAACTTGATGTGAATTATAACCCACCGCCAATTATTTCTCAACACATGACCACAGCTAGAAGTACACCCACACCAGGAGATAGTAAAAAGGTGCGTGCCTCAGATACTACACAGAAGAAAAGGAAATACTCTGAAGAGTATATTAAATATGGGTTTTCATTTGTAGGGGATGATAACTGCCCTAGCCTTTGTTTGTTGCGTGGGGAGAAATATTATCCAACGGTTGCAGGAAACCCTCTCTACTCATGTGACATATAGAATAAACATCCTATGTATAAAAAAAAGAAATACATTATTTTGGGCACTTAGAAAAGCATCCAACTCTTACTTCATACATGATGTCAGGAAAGAAAGACAGTGAGAATGCAGTTGAGGCTTCATACCATGTTGCTTATTGCATAGCTAAATGTAGTAAAAACCACCCTGTAGCTGAAGATTTAATTTCTCCTTTTATTAAGGATACTGTTTTTTTTGCATTTTTGGGGAAGAACATGTTCACCAAATTAATACTACCCCTTTTTCAAACAATACAATGTCTCGATGAATTTAGGAAATGTGTGATGATGTTGAAGCTGTAGTAGGAGTAGACAGAATTAGAAAAAGTAAATTACTTTCCATCCAGGTCAATGAAAGTGTAGATGCTGCTGATTTATCTATTTTGCTGGTCATCATAATGTACTTGGTAGGAAATGAAATTGAGGAAAACCTGTTGCTTCGTTACCCATTGACAGAGTGTACCACCGTACCACTGGCGGAGATATTTTAATACAATCAATGGCTATTTCATTGAAAAGGACATTAGTTGGTCGAATTGTTGTGGTGAATGCACTGATGGAGGCAAGCCTGTGTCAGGTTGTTTCATAGGCCTACACGGCTGAATTAAAGAGGTAGCTCCCCATGTACCATGGAGTCACTGCTGCATTCATAGACAAAGTCTTGCATCCAAGCCTCTTCCTAGTGAACTAAAAATCGTTCTTGATGAGGCTATAAAAGCTGTAAATTTTATTAAGTCACAACCATGAAACTCCAGTTTGTTTAAAGTGCTGTATGAAAAATGAGCATTCACAGCACAGTTCCTTTTGCATATGGAGTTACGATGGCAATCCCATGGCACTTACACGGATGTTTGAGCTTAGACATAGAATCCAAGTACTTTTTGAAGACCATCCTTTTTCTCTTGCTTTGAAGTTTCAGGACAGTGATTGGCTTCAAAGTCTAGCATATTTATCAGGTATTTTTCTAGAAATAAACACACTCAACTTGGGACTTCCAAATATCTCAATCAGTATATTAGATGTAACCAACAAAATAGTTAATGATTTAAAAACGGGACTTTTAGAAAGTGTGTATTGGAAGAGGTCAGCTCAGTGAGCAGGCACTCAAATACCTCTTGCCATTTACTAATACTGAACTAGTGGAGAGAGATTTTTCTTCTTATACCTTTGTAAAAAATAAGTACCGCAACAAGCTTAATGCAAGTATGTATTTAAGATTGTATCTTGCATCTTTTGAGCCTGATTTCAAGAAACTAAGTGGACCAAAGTAAGCTCAATGATCTCACTAATAAAGTTTCAACTGGCTAGTGATATGTATAATAATTATTACAGTTTTCAGGTAACACAAATAAATATTATTAATAATAAGTTAAAAGTTTGTTAAGTACTTGATCATCATTCTCAATATTTAATTGTGTTATGAATATTATAAAATTAAATCTGTGGTTTGTATTTTCAGTGTAGTAATTTTTCTTATCTAACTTATTACCTCATTTCCATTATTTTGCATTAAGATAGGCACTGATCAAAAGTGTCAGTATTGAAAAACAGGTGTTTTACAAATAAGGGGTACAATTTATAGAAATGCATTTAAAAAAGAGTACACCAATAGGAAAAGGTTGGGAACCACTGCTCTAAATAAGTGAGTTCATTCGATACAGTTTAAAAGGATTTGCTTTAAAAATAATCTTCCAAAGATGTAGAGCTTGTGGAATGCCTACCTCCACACTTTACCGGTCACAAGTCATTTTAAAGCAACTAAATCTATTGAAAGCCAATCTGATAGAAATGTCCTGTCTGTGTAATCCTCAAGGGGGAATGTGGAAGTTAGTCAAATAGCCTGAAAAGAACTGCCTGCCAGACCAGTGCCATAGATAAATAGTCCCCATAGGACTTTAAGGAAAAGGAAAGTTAGTCTACTTATTAACAGAGAGAAGCACATTTTGCTATGATTAGATATTTTATACATTTTAGAGTTTTTTTGTTTGTTTAGTAATTACATATATAATTGCTTGAACAATTTTCTTGTCTTTTAAAAGTACACATTTTACCTCTTGACACTCCTCCAATATTTTAAAGCTCTTCTTACGACTACCCTTAAAAGGAGAAAATACTTTGTCTCTCCTGCTTATGGAATCCATTACAGCTGAAGGCAGAGGAGCTGGAAAAATCAGTAATGAAATAATGACTGACAGATGAATACAGCAGAAAATAGCAAAATCCAGGAGATAACTGGGATTTGCTGGCAATCATGTGTTTGAGAATGAAGGTAGGTCTCACACTGCAGGTATTATACATGAATCTTGGCGGGCTGTGTCAAAAATCCAAAGTTAGTTCAAGATATGATGGTCATTTTCAGTCATATTGTCACTTTTCTTTTACCCTGGTGGCTCATCCACAACTCCAGGCATTCTAAAAGAAAAATCATGAGTCTCTCACAGTGCTTCCTAGTAATATAGTTTGATATGGCATGACATTTCTAAAGTTCTTGAACTTTTTAAGACAAATAAAGAGGTGGGGTGGGATAAAGGAAAGAGGTAATATTTCTGATAAAAATCATTTTAAAGAAAGCATCTTGTACTTACAGTCTCACTATTATAATTATTGAAATTTTTGGAAACATTATTCACTTGGTTTGACATCTTCCTGCAATGCATTCTGCTAATCATCTTAATCAGAGAATGCAGAGCATAATTTAACATTTCTTTTCTAACTCAGGGTCTTCATAAGACTATCAATTAGCACGCTGCAGTAAGAGAATGATGTCTTAAAGGCCTATTAGGAGGTGGAGGCCTTCTTGCCCTGATCTAAATGGTGCCAGATGGCTGTCTAATTAGTTACTTAGCAGCATCTACATTCCATTTCATAGCTGCTATCTTCTTTGCAGAATTTTAGTTAACAGACCCTACTCATTAGTTTCCACTTCTACTTGACCTGGTGTTTGTTTTTGTTTTTTTTTTTTAATAGTCTAAGAAGAAATAAAATTACAAAACTGATTACATTTGGAGGCTTAATTATTTTGATTAATGCGAGTTTGTCTTCAGCCTCATCCAAGGTGTAAAATGTTTTATAAATATGACATTTATGCGTGTGTTTGTGTGTACTTGCCCCACAGCCTTGCGAGTATACTTCAGAAATTGCAGGTTGATGTTTTTAGAGTTTCATTTTGGAATCCTGGGACATTAATGAATATTTGTTCATGCAGTTTATCACAAATTTGTAGTATATAGCCCACTCTTAAACCAATACAAAAAAAGTTCCACTATATATTTTCAAGATACTCCTACCTAAGATGTTAAAATCTATGAAGTATACCCATGCCACTGTTACCTCATGGTATTGCCTCTGAGTTTTAAGAAAATGAACCATGTGTGCAGAGTATACAGATTCAATGGAATACCTTCCCAGCAATGATAACCATGTTAAAACAACCACTTCTTTTAATTTTTTCTTTAAAATTTCTTGAGATGAATTAGTAGTAGTTTTAAATGCAGAAACTTTACATACACAATATATACTCAAAAAGGTTCTATCAAAAGCAAGGAAAACCACAAACACTTACTACCTCCCAAATTAGTGTCAGCTAAGTTTATTTTTCAATAGTTATTGAGAACAGAATACAATTATTTAATGATATAGTAAATTGCACCAGAAATTCACTGTTGGATTCTGTGATTTGGAATAATAAATAAATCAGTTGGTCTTTCAAGAATCTGTCCTTGAGTTAGTAACATAAAATGTTTCACATATTTTCTTCAAATTTAGAACTAATTAGGTATATAGACTTACTTTCCCCAAAACTGTTGATTTCATGACTTTTTAATAAGAGCTTAAAATGCTATTCTTTTCTGTTGTTTTCAGCTTATGGTTGGTGTCTTTTTTTCCAAGCATAATGAATTTTCTACACAAAAACAAACTAAATAAATACGGTTATTTAAAATGTGATACTTACCTAGGCATTGTTATAAAAGTATTTTGTATAATCGACTAACATCTACAATCAACTGACTTCAAGTCCTCCATAATTTTGACAGGTCTGACCCAGGAACTTGAAAGCCTTTAGAAAGAGAACGGAAGTTTTCCTGTTTAAGAAGACATTCTGCCTCTGAAGCTACCGCCGCTCCCTGAGAATTCCCAGTTTCCTCTGCTCGCCCTCACAGTTGCTTAAGCCTGTTATTTGCATCAAATCGTATATGGTAGAATCTTGATTGATACAGTCCTCTTGGGTTTTGTTTATATTTTGTTAAAGTCTCAAAAAAAAAAAAATCATCAAGCACGTCTGATTCTGATTGCTAAATGCCAGTCTGAAAACTGATTACCTCTCATCATCTTCCCCATAACGGGTCCCTCACACCCTTCTTCCTTCAACGAATCCCATTTTTCTTCCCTTGATGACCACAATAAGCCTTCATTTCATGTACCAACAATAATTATTCACTCTCAAACATTTGTTTGTTAGTTTTTCAAACTTCAGTTTATTGTTTAAGGATAATTAACTTGGAAAATAATTTGGGTTACTTGAGTTTATAATGCCTAAGTGATAATCCTTTGAATCCCTTTGTCATATAGAGGCCCTTTGAAAAAATAAAAAGAAAAAAACCACCTTCTTTGTTAGTCTATCTCTCTCAGTGTCACTGTTTTCACTGTTTTGGAAAATATTTCCCTCTCTTATACCTATTCTATCCCCATAACACACGCTTTCCGGTTTTCAATTTCTCTCCCTAATCTTTAATGTGCTCTGAAACACTAAAATTTATGCTAGGTTTTTTCTTGATATAGCATAACTGTTAGTATTACTGTTTTACATAATAAATGTAAGCCACTTTCATTGTAAAATGGTATGTAACAGTGGAAAGAAGAAATACAACTGAATCTACACCATGATATACACCCAGACACGTGCATAATTTCCTATCTTTGTTTTTATCTCACTGTTTTATGTATCTTTATCTCAGGTCATTATAACCTATTCTTGTACAATAGCTAATGGCTGAATATTTACCATATTGACATAGTCTATTCAAGCTCATTTTAGTATTATTAAATTAATGCTTGTTCATGAACCTTTCTTTCTAGGTCTGGTATCTCCTTTGATTAAATTCTTAGATAAAATTGCTGCTCAAGTAGCATAAATATATTTAGGGCTTTAAAACATACCACCAAGTTAATTTTCAAAAAGACACTAAATTTCTATTTTCATCAATAACATATAGTTTTAGAAGTAACTCTATATAACATAAATAAGATAGAAAGATTGAAATATATTATTATATAAATATAATATAATAAAGTCATTATAATAATCTATAGTTTTAGAAGCCACTGTTAATAATGATTGTCACTGTAATGAAAATTGCACATGGACCTGAGGATTTTGTTGTTCACTTCAGTTTGACAACTGTTTACGGTGTCACTCCCTATTCCTCAGTATAAAGGACTAGCTAGAGATGAAATAGAATTTTCCTGAAAGTTAATGCAAAGACCACTTTATTCAGACAGCACAGGTGATTAACTACTTTGAAGGAACTGCTGAAAATTGTGAATATGATTAAAACATTGAGACAGGCAAAATCTTTTCTAGCTCATGAGAAAAAAAATAAATGGACAGGAAATTCAAGACTTCCTTATCAATATTCAGTTTGTTCTCTTGTGAATAAAATGTATTCACACAAAATTTTGATAAGAAAAACAGAGTTTTTTTAAAAACCCACACATTTTTTTTGCAATACTGAGGAGACTCAGGACTATCTATATATTTTAAAGAGTATTGCTCAAGTGGTGCATCCGAACAGAAGACTGAGGAATTAGAATCAACTGAACATTTCACTTTGTGTCTGAAAGTTTTTTATTTTTTAATTTTAAGCATGCAAATCAATATATTTATGAAATGGTACAAGAGCTTGTAAATTTTACAGATTTTAAGAGTTTTTTTCATTTGTTATAGAAGGAGAGTGATAACATATGATTGGACAAATTTAAAAAAGAAAATGTTAATGAAACCAAAGTTTGATTATTAATTTTACTACTAATATTTGAAGCATTCACTTTTCCAAGTTATGTTTATTTGTTTGTTATTTTCTTTACTTGAAAAAATTGAATCTTCACCTACATTTTATCAGAACATCAATATCCACAATATTCTTGCTTGCTACCACCCTAACAGTATGCATTAGAATGTGCTAATTCAGCAGGATAAAGAATAAAACTAATTATGTATATATATGCCTTTTGAAAATTAAAAGAAAACACATAATAAATTGACCAAAATATTTCTGTGAAGTCATTTAGTCTGAGTGGTCATTTTTATGTTAATTTTGTGATAAGTACTTTGCTTATATGATTTTGCTTCTTTCATTTTAATTTGATTTATTGTTATCTGACAGGTCATGCTCCCTGGAGAATAGACTCTGAGACAGAGATTCACGTGCAGAGGTTGTGTTGCGGGAACACTTAATAGCAATACCTGGAAGAGAGCATGAGAAAGAGGATGGGGCAGACAGAGAAACTGGACAACAGTTATGTTGAAAATTCAATCCCACAGAAAGCTCTGGAACAGGGATGACCTTTCAGAGTTGGCTCTAATTCAGGTATTAGAGGATGAGGCTCTTTACTCCACCATGACCTGCCCTGTCCTTATTTAAAATTAATTGGATGTAGGCTGCCCCTAAAGAGAGGCAAATTTTTCTGACAGCTCCCTCAGTTATAGCAGAGTTAAAAACAAGCGTTTTTGAATTTGTCTCAATATTAAAAAAAAAAGTGAATTACAGTTCACCATTAAACAAGTTTAAAATTACAGGTTTTTGGTAAAATGGTTTGCATGTTTTTATTTTCAATTTACTTAAAATATATTTTATTTTATTTGTTTTTTTCTGAGTCTTTACTACATATAAAGAATGGTTATTATAAAGTACAAACAGTATAAAAGTACGTAAATGTATAAAATGCACAGGAATACTCTTGTTCTTGTATAGATAACAAAGATGATTGCTAAAATAACTGTAATTCATCATACTATTAATAATTTGAGTTGTTATAAATAAAATTTGTGGGTGTCCTAAAGAGAAAGACATCTAAAAGGTTCAGAAGAGCTTTGATAAAAGTTAGCATTTGCTTGAATTCTTAAAGAATGAACAGTTTTAAGAGGCAGAGATGAATACCAAGATAATTCTAGACAGAGTGAAGTACATTAGAAAGAAATAGAAATGCCAAAGTGCTGAGCATTTGTGGGTAACATTAATGATCTCAAATGGATGAGCAATCAGGTATGTGACCAGAAATAGTGCTGGCTTGTTAGAAAGTTGGATTGTTCAGGAGCTCAGATATCAGACTGACTCTGTACTCAAGCCTTGGGAGCGTGAAGGGGAGTGATGTTGTAATGACACCACTGACAAACCATTTCTGTCTTGCTTTTAGGCTCAACAGCAAGCGAACCAATGGCCCTGTCCATTTTCTCTCCAAAATATATATCAAACCCGACCACTTCTCAGCCTTCCTGTTACTACAACCATAATTCTAGCCCTCATCGTCTGTCATCCAGACTGTGGCAGTAACTTCCCAACAGGACCCATTAGTTTGGCACTTGCATCCATAAAATCCATTCAACAGACAGCAGGCAAAGCCATCCTTTAAAAAAACACAAAACAGATAATTCATCTCTTCATTCAGAAGGGTTGCAGTGACTTTCCAAGATGTCAAGATTAAATGCCAAAAGTCTTCACCATATCTTGCAGGGCCTCACAGGTTTGTTTTCTGCCTACATTTATTGCCTTCTCTCTTAAAATCTTTTCTCTTGCTCACTAATCTTTCTGGGTGTCATCCACTTTCCAGATATGTTATATTCGGGGCTTCTGTTCTTTTTTTTCTGAGCCCTAATGGTCACATACCTGCTACCCTCTCATCACTTACATATTGTCAGAAGCCTGATATCTACAGAGAAACCTTGGCTATGTGAGAAGCTAAAATAGGTTTTTTTTTTTTATGCTCATTCTCAAAATGTATTTCCATGTCATTTTTATCCTGTGTATTTGTTTATGTTTATTTTATGCTTTCCCTTGATAGAATGCAAGCTTCCTGAAAAAAGTCATTACTTATTGGTTCTGCACTATATAAACAGCCTCTAAAAGAGTAGATTAATATAGGAAGGCAACAGATTATTAGCAGTTGATAATAATATTAATTACAAAATACCTATCAGATTTGGGTATTTTATGGAGTTTTATAAATTGGAAAAATAATTTGAGCAAATCTGTTGATAAATGATCCCTCAGAATATGAACCCCTACAGTATTCTAGAAGTTATGTTTTAATGTATTCACATTTAATTATTGTAGAGACTACATGAAAATCAAACATTTTAACAAAAGTGTGCAGGTCCTAGATAGTCTTTCCTGAAGAATTTAGGATGGATTTTGAATAAGGCAAATGTTAGAGAGGAAAAAGAAACATGAATTTAAAAAATCTGATTGATGAAATCATTGTTATGCAAACCATCTGAAAGAGAAAATTGCTAGTAGGCCTAAAAAAACTTAAATATTAGTGGATGACATGTCACTTCATATAGAGAATATACAAAGCAGAGAAATATCCCTTGGTTAAATAGGCACAAGGAAGAAAAGTCGAAAACAAATATGAGAGGGGCCAATCAAAGTTCTGACAAGAGTTTGTTCTGATTCAGTCAGTCAGCAGTCAGGTGCAACCCAAAAACGTCTCTAAAGAATCTTTGAAATGATTTATGTTAATCTTACATTTATTATAATTTCATAAATACTAACTAACTGTTTTCATCATTGATACTGTGCTAACCAAGCAAAATTTGGAATATCTTCCTTTCATATTGGACTATGTAGAGGGAGCAAATGGGCTACTCATGTAGACTTAAGTATTCCAGCACTTGTGACACACACACACACACACACTTGGTATTGGGCTTATATACTTAATGTGAGTTCACTTCTGATGGATGAATTTATGTTCTGTGTGTTGACAATATCAGTTTCTAAGCCAGAGGCAAGATCCAGGTCTCTGGAAAAAATCTACCAAGGTAAGAAAGGCCTCATTGTGAGTCTTTTGGGAGACAATCTGGAGGTCTTTGCCTCGGGGATACAAAGAGCAATGATTTTTGCTGAGTGTACCATAGCATATTCTTGTTTTAATCTTTGCAGTGTCTCTCCTTAAAACAAACCAAACCAAACCAAACAAATAAGACTGCCTTTCAGTGATAGAAAAAAAGGAGTAGATTTTAAATAATCTCTTAAGATTTAGTGCAGTTATGTGATTCCTGTGGTTCATAATACTAAATAATGAAAAGTTTTACTATATTTATTTATTTTATTCATTCATTCATTTTATGCAATTATTGTATTCAATCTGTTCATTGAACAAATATATTTTCATGTATCTTCTAACACAAGATCGACATAATTCTTGCACTTACAAAGTTTGATGTTTTGGTTATATAGATAGAAGTTAAACTAATTATATAAATAAATTTTGATACCTTATAGAAGAGAATTACTGGGGGGTTGATAAAATTTTAGGCTGCAGGAACTATAATTTCTAAACCTTGTGTAAGAAAGAACACAGTCTATTTGAAGAACTGAGACAAACTTGGCTAAAATGCAGAAAACTAGGGAAAGTGGTGTTTAGTTAAGACATTGTAAATGGAAACATTTAGGAACATATGAAGTTATAGTAGTAAAAATGCTTAAAATTTTCTGATTTCCCTCTTCTAACTCAAATAGTGTTTAAAGACAAAGTAGGCCACACAATGCCCTTGTCCTAATCTCTAGAACCTGTGAATACATGTACTTTACATATAAAAAGGGACCTGATTAAATTAAAAATCTTGAGATGGGGAGATGATCCTGGGTCATCCAGATGGATAAATATTGTCACAGAGTCTTTATAGGATGGACCTGGAGATCATCATGCTAAGTGAAATAAACCAGACAGAAAAAATCAAGAACCATATTGACTTCACTCACATGTGAAATATAAAACTGAAAGCAACAAAGAAACAAAAATTCATAAACACAGTCAATAGTTTAGTGGTTACCTGAGGGCAAGCGGGGAGGGGGATGGGAGAAGAGGGAGGGGGAGTCAAATACACGGTGATGGAAAGAGAACTGACTTTGGGTGGTGAACACACCATGCAACACATAGAAGAAGCACTGTAGAATTGTACACTTGGAACCTAAGTAATTTTTGCTAACCAATGGCAGACACCCCAGTAATTTTAAAAATTCAAAAAAAGTAGGGAAGCAAAAGGGGCAAAGTTAGAGAAAGAGGAGATGGACAAAGGACTCAGGGGTTGGAGTGATGCCCTTTGCGAACAGAGGAAGAGGCCATGAACCAGGGAAGGCAGGCAGCTTCTTTAAGGTGGCAAAGACAAATAAATACATTTTTTTCTAGAACCTCTACAAGAAACAAGCCCTGCCAATACCTTGAAGGCCAAATTTGAACTTCTAACCCCCAGAACAATCATATAATAAATGTGTGATATTCTAAGCCATTAAATTTATAGTAATTTGTTACAGCAGTGATAGAAAAGTAATACAAATGTTACATGGTTGGAAATCTGACCTGTATTGTTAAAGATGGAGTGTTTTATGTCATTTACTATAATTAATCCATACTAGAATATGGATTCTATTCTACATAGAATAGATGGGGCAATGTTTTCTACTTCCCTAGCATTAAGCTATGTCCACAATACATCCCATACTTAACTTGCTTATCAATTTAATATAATGAATTGAACAATTTTAAAACTTATAATATGTTCAAATTATTGATCTGCCTCAAAACCAATTTTTAGTTCTCAGTTCTCTTCTGACTTTCATCAGTTACATAAGTGCTATGAGCTGCGTAAGGAACTACAAGGCAGGATCAGAAAGCAGGGCTCTCCTTTTCTTTCTTTCTTTTTTTTGCTGGCAAATATCTTTTGTGGAAGTTTCTTATAACTACTTTGTACTTTTGTTTTTCCTAGGAGTTTCATTTTTAGAATATATGACCCATCCATCACTATATATTAAAATTAACTCAAAATGGATCAAAACCCTTCACATGATACCTAAAACAATAAATTGTGTAGGAGAACCTGACCAAATTTATTTGACTTAGATCTAACTTATAAAAGATATATGACTTAAAGTAAGTTCATTGGTCTAAGTTGACTTAGCTATTAAATATGACCCCAAATTGTCCTAGGTTTGAGATCATTTTTAAATCACATGGTTTGTATCAGGTAAACAAGCAAAGTGCCTGACATAGATGATGCTGAATAATCAGTATCTCCCTCCATTCTTGTCCTTTCCCCTCTCTTCCCATCTGATCACTCCAGCTGTGTGACTCACATATCAAGAAGCTTCTCTTTGATAGGCCCTCATAGCCCATTGAAATGGAGACTGTTTTCGCTGCCAGAAAACAGATAAATATCCAGAAAGTGTGTAAATAACAATATTTCAAAATCCAAATCAGGATGGCCAAACAGATAGTTTGGATAGTATATTTGGGTGCACCAAGTTTTACACTGGGTGAACTGATGATTCCACAGAGGCAATTACACTGTCTCCTTCCATTTCACAGTCAGTGCTGTCTGTGCACTTTAATATCATGAGGCAGGAACTTTAAATGTCAGCATCAACCTACTGTTCCTCTGACAAGTATCTGAAATAAACTGGCTTTTAGAGGTTTAGGTACTCAACCA